>CANSNZ010000930.1:0-162500 GCA_947646795.1 Beta lomatogona
TCCTTTACACAATAATAATATAAAAAGTACAACAAAATATAAACAAAGTGGACGATAGCGGAAATATCGCCAAGACGGATAATGTCACTCTAAGATTCAACTAATCATTATTATAAAGAAAATACCATGACAACTTACTTTATAATCTCAAACAAGTTTATCCTTCCATAACTAAAAACAACTAAAAATCCCGAAACACATATATAGCATTCATAAATCTCATGTGGCAAAACAACCACCCTAATCCATCTAATTCACACCTATAAGAGTGAAAGTATTTTTAAAGTCCTCATAGATATCATCTACAATCATAAAAAACTATAAGGTTAGTAAAATCTCTAAAACACACTTCCCGTGTCCACACTGTAACAAGTCTAGCCTTCGAAACCATCTGCATTTATAAGAAAAGCAACATATATCCACAATTAGTTGGGAGTAACTAGCAGTTCTCCCAAAACAACTGGCATCAAGATAACATTAGAAAATAAGCTTTAATCATATAGAATCATCACAACATACTTCACTTAACATTCAATCATCACAAAAGACTCCAACTATTAACTCACATGAACAAATAAATTCAAGCATGAAGTTTATAAATAAAGTATGAACATAATCACACCATCAAAATCATAAATCATCATAAGAAATAATGAAGTGAAACATAGGGAAAAGTTTATGAGAAAAAGAGCAGAACGCTAGTGGATCGCAACCCACTTCCTAAAGTTTTTCAGATCTTAACCTCCAGACAGCCTATGGGCTTAAGTTCCCTACTGCCTGCGTCTAAGAATGGCCAAGCTCCCGATGCAGGGTAGTACACGCAACACTCCCTGACCTCTCGGACGACAACAATTAACCCATGTTTATCCCTAGATCGCAACTCAGGTGGTTGACATGTTCTTCACCGGAGACTACATCTATCTATCCCGCCGGATTTCTTATATCTCAAAAGTAAAACAAAATAGCACAACAAATTTCATCTCAAATATTTCTATCATCAAATCAACATCAATAGGGATGCCCAATTGTCTTACACCAGGAACCAAAAACTTTCTCTCTCTAAAAACTTGAGAGCTTCTCTCACTAACATTGTGAGTTCCTTCTCCTTTCTTTCTTATTGCATGGGTACCGTTTACATGCATTTCTTCAGAATATTTCTTGCACGCGTCAGTAAGAGATAGAAGAAGGATCAAGGAAGTTTTTAGCTGCACCAATATTTCTGCTTTCCGTATTGTGGGAATTGCACCTTTGGGTAGGTTTGTCAGATTATTTTTTTAGATATTCCAGTTGTTTTCCATGCTTATCTGAACCAATTAACTCGTTCTACACTTGGCAACTCCCCAAAAACCCTTTCGTCTTCCAATACCTTTTCTGCCCTATTTATGCATTGACTCCAACTTAAGAAACACTTGCATTTATTTCTTCTTCAGTTAATTTTCTTCTTTCAATCCTTCTCTCCTTTACCTACATTCCCTCTTTAAATCTCCTGCTCTTTTAGTTATCATTTATTGTGCTTTTGTTAATGGTGCAACATAATGAATATCTAAATTTCCGGATGGGGGCATTAGTTACCCCTCCTTTGGACCCTCTTCCCTCAAATACCATAAATTGGAATATGTTCGTTTTGGGTAAATTTTTGGCCCAAATCCTCCAGCTCCCACTCTAGTTCAGGGCTTAATTACAACCCAAAGGATAAAATGTGGTTCAATTGAAGTTCAACGAACTGGTGAGTATTACATCTTCACATGCTCACAAAGAGCAAATCTGGAGGCTTTAATTCAGCAAAACACAGCGGTAATTGATGGTCGTATCATCACCTTCCGAAGGTGTCACTGGTCTGATGTACCTCTTAGCATAAATTACAGTTGACATGCGCCTCAAAGAATAGATTTCAATTGCATAGGCCATGCAAGCACTTCATCATGTAGGCTTTGTGGAAGAAATGGAGGATCCTATGTCTGACCTCCCTGCTGATCCAGAGTTAAGGGCAAAAATGATCATAGCTCTTTCCAAGCCATTAATCCCAGGTTGTTTCCTTCCTTTACACGATTCACAAGTTATTTGGGTGTATTTTAGGTATGAAGGTGTTTTTAAATTTTGTAAGAAATGCGGTTGTGTTGGTCATTACACTAGATCTTGTCATATATCTGATTATGAGGCCCATAGGCGCATTAGGGTTAGAGTGGCTGCCCTTGAGTCATCTGGTAGAGGTGTGCTTTATGGTCCTATGAATCTTACCTATTATACTAACTTTATAGAAGGCCTTCCTGATCGTTTTCGTTATCGTAATACGCAAGTTAATTTATACCAAAACATTGAAATGGAAGATTTTCCGTTGAGGCGAAGATCACCATATACAAGTGATGATAATTTTGGGTTTCAAGAATTTCCTTCGGGGAGTCCTCCATCATCTCTGGGAACCGAGGTTTTCTACTCTGGAGAAGAGGAATTCCATGAACCCCATGCGGATGATTCAAATATTGGACGCATGCATGATAATAGTCAATCTCAAGAAAATCTTTCAAGGATTAATGAAGTTCATCAGTCTCCGGGAACAAGATTTGGGCTTTCTTCAGACCCTTATGCTCAATGTTACCCTTCTAACAATGTCTCTATGCAGGAAACAGTCATATCTCAGGCTTTATCTAATAGTGTTGATTATCAAGATGCTACGTCTCATGTGAATTCTCAACCTCGACGCACTCTTTTTGAGGTTCTTGGCATTTCTGAAGGGGCAAATCAGTCTCCTAATATTCCCTCTCAGATTCAAGAACATGGGTCTAATGTTGATTCTATGCAGCAAGTGAATTCAGTCCTGCTCGAAGATGTCGTCCAACAAGGATCATCTCTACCAACAGTGGTACAATCCAGGTTACCTTTCCACTCTGAAGCCTCGCTTGGGTCTCCTATGGCGAGACCTATAAGTATTACTCCTCAATCAGGAAGTTTATCTCAGCTCGACAACGATTGAGAAACATGCTGCACTATTTTGGAGCTAGATCAAGGGTTCGTCCAGCTCCTTTCACTCACTCACGCCGTTCACACTTTTCTCCAGTCCCAAATTCTATCCAGTCTCCAGATGGTTTGCTTAGGGAAAGTGACCCACCAAACTCACCTCAATCTCCTGATCAACAACTAAATCTCAGCCTCTCAAGCTTTTCTGTGACATTTTCTCTTTGGCCATCAAAAAAACGTAGAAGCCCCTTTCATGGTAGAAGTAAATAATTGGGGATTCTATCTCTCATGTTCATCCTGCTTATGCGGAAATAGATTGGCTATTGAAAAGAAGAAAGATAAAATGGGAAGGATGGGAAAGTAAAGGTGGGTTTAACTTATGGTTGTTCGATAAAGGAGAGGTCATATTTCATCCAAAGGCAATAACTTATCAAGAGATGGCAAATGATATAGGTGTGGAAGTTGGGGAAGAAATTACCTCTAAGCTATCTATAAAACGTCCTGCTCATGATCAAGCTGCAAGTAGTTCTAAAAAATTCAAATGTGGTGAAGCTTCTACAAGTTTTATTGGTTTGTATCAAGGTAAAAATGATATGGAAATGCACTTTTCGATGATAGTGCCATGAAGATCATTTCATTGAATGCAAGGGGTGTAGGTGATGATGCCTCCCTTGCTCGGGCGTATGTTTTGTGGTTGGTTCATACGCATAAACCTTTATTTCTCTTCCTATCTGAAACTAAGACTATGGTTAGTGAAAAGTTTAGGTCCTTAAATCCTTCTTTTGTGGCTGGCATGGATGCTTTGGGCTCTAGGGGGGTTTAGTTGTTCTAGGTTGGACCTACCATCAAGTTAGTGCTTTGTTTATGTGTCAAAACTTCATCCTTTGTATGGTAACTGAATCTAGTGGAAAAATTTGGTACGTGTATTGTGTATGGTGCTCCTTACTTGGAAGATAGGGGGTGTTTGGGATTTACTTTTTCCCATATTTCTTCCCTTCCAAATTGTCTTGTAATTGGAGACTTTAACCAAATTGAGTTTCATGCCGACAAATTAGGAGGTTCTAACAATATAAGAAGTGGGAGATCTTTTTACAATGGCGTGTCTGATCAAACTTGATTGAAATTCCCTTTACTGGGCCAAGATTTACCTAGACCAACAAGCAGCTTAATAATAATTTGATCCTATAACGTCTTGATAGAGCCTATATGACTTCCTCTTGGGAGACTATATTTCCTAACTCTATAATTTATCATGAACCTATTATCGCTTCGGACCATGCTGCCATAATCTATACAAACCTCCTTTTCTCCTCTAAAAATAAATGACCTTACCAAATGGAAAATTGGTGTCTAAATTACCCGGCTGTGGTTAATATTATTAAGGATGTTTGGAATACTTTCTACCAAGGCTCCTCTATGTACCTTCTTCAATTAAAATGCAAGAACCATATAAGCTTCTTAGAGTATGGTGCCTAGAAAATAAGAAATTCCGTGGAATTGATTGGAGAAAAATGTGCCAAAATTTGTCAAACTTAGGGGAGACTGTTACGGACATTTCAAGTGGTTTGAGTATATCCAAGCTCTAAATAATTCTACTACGTCTTTGAAAGATGGAATAGCTTACTGACAACAACGTATGAAAGACAACTCAGACTATGTTAGGGGATTGTCCTTCTAAACTTTTGTACTCAAGAATAAAGAAGCAAAGCTTGAGAAATCATATTTCAGCTCTTAAAAATGAAGAAGGACAATGGATTAATGATGCAGATGGTATTGTTAATATAGTGAAAGAGTACTTTGTAAACATTTTTGGAAATGATAGCACCTAGGAAAGTAAAGATGAGACTGATATCTTATTGCAAGAACTACATCTAGCTCAGCTTTCTCAACATCAAATCATGGACTTATCTGCTCCCTTCTCTTCTAATGAAATTCAAGAAGCTATTTTTTCTATTGCGGGGTCTAAATCCCCAAGCCCTGATGGGATAAATGCTTAGTTCTTTAGAGCTCACTGGAATATAGTGGGTTCAGGCATAATACTGGGCATCCAACGATTTTTCTCTACGGGGTTCATTCTAAAAGAATGGAACAATACTATGGTGGTTTTAATTCACAAGGTTGAAAATCCTACAGAAGCTTCTCAGCTCAGACCTATTAGCTTATGTAATACCATCTATAAGTGTATTGCAAAATGCTTGGCTTTTCATGTGAAGAAGATCTTGCAACTCTTGGTGTCGAATTATCAATTTGCTTTTGTTTCGGGGGGGTTAATGTCGGTTGATGGTCTTCTTACTCATGACTTGCTTCATGTTATAAACAAAAAGAAACTGGTCCTTCTACTTTGGCAGCCATTAAGATGGACTTGAACAAGGCTTATGATCGAATACATTGGGATTTCCTTCTTAAGGTGTTAAGAGCCTATAATTTTCCTCCATGCTGGCTTCAGTGGATACATCAGTGCATTTCCAGAGTTTCTTACAAGTTTCTGCTTAATGGTAATATTTCGGAGATTCTTCACCCTAAATGTGATATTCGTCGACCCCCTTTCGCCATACTTTTTCATTTTATTTATGGATATTTATTCTAGGATGCTGTCTCAAGCTAGTGATCTCAATCAGTTCAAAGGAGTTAGTGTCTCCAAAAGAAGTCCTAGAATTTCTCACCCTTTTTTGCTAATGGCGCTATCCTCTTTTTCCATTCCAATGAAGAAGCTTGTAATTATATTTATCAAATTACAAGTAGATTCTTTTTAACGTCTGGGTCTCAAATCAATTTTCAAAAATCCTTTGTTAAATTTAGTCTTAATACTTCTCCTTAACAACAAAGAAGTTTTAGAGATATTTTAAATATGTCTCAAAGATATGAATTTGGTACCCACCTAGGGATTCCTGTCGATATTAAAGGCTCTAAAGTGACCCATTTTAATTTCCTTATAGATATGATTTCCACAAAACTGCTTAGTTGGAATACTCTTTTCCTCTCTCAGCCTACAAAAATAATTGTGAGCTATGTGGATTCTATTCAACAAAAACAACAAATTTTAAGCTCTTTCTCCTTCCTTCCTGCTCTTCGCTTTCTTCACCCTCCGGAAAATAACTTAAGTCACCCTCCAGGTTTCATGGGAGTTATCATGGGTATTTCTAATGTTTGGTTCACTAATTACACTATTTAAATTGATGCTGCATGGGATAAAGTAACAATTGCCTGGATCCTTGACGATCCCAGTGATAACTCCATTCAAGGAGGTGGTCAGTATGGGCTCGCTACTTCAGCTCTTCACGATGAAGCCCAAGCCCTCCTGAATTCCCTAATAATCTGGATTCATCGACAACAGTTTAAGTGGGTTATTGTTCATACAGACTGCTCCAATCTTATTAGTTCGTTGCGCTCTCCCTCAACGGTGCCTTGGTCTATCTACTGGACCATATGTCAAATTCGGGGTCTTGCCGGAAATCTTCAATGGTGTTTTCTTCTAAAAGTAAATCGTCAACAAGTTGGTAAAGCACACAATGTGGCTAAGCAATGTGCTCAAACTTGTTCACGATTTACTTCTTGATTGGTTTGTTTCCTTGTTTGTTTCTTCTTGTATCTTCCACCTTTGTAAAAAATAAAAAGGTCTTATACCCAAAATTCAGCAAAAAAACTAGGATCGTAACCCTAAATAATTCAAATTCCCAAAATCATCACATTCCATCTTCTCATCAAAAGCAACATTATAAAACTCAATAGTTCGCAAAATCAACAACCATACTCACAACATACCAAATCATGGATCAATAAATTCACAACCATTCTATCAATTCAGTCATAAAAGAATAATCATTGGCGGGCTCTTGTCGTGAGAGTCGCCAAATATAATTTTCTCCTACTGTCTTTTACAAATAAATGTAGATAGGAAGTAGGGTTTGTATCCACATGGAAATGGGGGGAGCGAGTGTATTTAATGAAATTGATCACCTAGATTTCTCTACGTGATCAACAATCGAGGCAATGGGGGATTTTTATTGAAATCAAAAATCTAGACGAGCAAACAAGATGAAAATTAATTAGTGAAAGTCAATAATAACGAATTTAGGGTCCGGTTGATATCCACTTATACGGATCTATTTACCGATTTACTACAAATCCACTCAATTCTTAGTTAATTATCGTTAAGGATCGAATCCTCCGTTCTCCTAACTTTTAGTTAAGTAACTACGATCTGCGCATTACAAAATCCTAATTCTCAATCAACCTCTCCTAGCGTCGAGATTCAAACTAAGAATCGCATTAAGAATAGAGAACCGATAATATTGCCGATATTTAAATAAGCGCTAAACATTCAACAACTTGCCTAGCTTAACTAGATCCACTCAATAATGTTCAGCATAAATCAAGAGAACCTAGCTTAATACAACATGGTTGAGCATATAACATCAGACTATATCCAAAACCTAGCATTAAGTCAATAACAAACATCAACTAGTAGTACTCCTAGCTAATCCAAGCCATGACCATAAACATTAATATCTTAAGCTAGACAATAACCAAGATAGAGAGTAGGAGAAAGAGTAAATCTTATAATAAACCGTCAAAAGCTTCAATCAACTATTCCTAAGAGAGTTTAAACTACAAGTTCCATGATTCTTGTCCAAAATTCCAATGAGAAGTACATAGAGTTGAGTGCAAGATGAGAGCTAGAAAATAAACTAAAAAAGAGTTATTTCTAAGAGTGGCTAACCTTTTAGGGTTTTGAAAATTAGCCTATTTATACTCCCCTAAGAAAACATAACGAAAAAAAGGAAGAAAGTTACGAGTTGTCCAAGTCGGCAACTTAGCCGACATTGCCCAGCGCCAGGGATCGCGAGGTGCAGCAGACGTCGCGGGGTGCGACATAGCCATGTTGCGAGGTGCGAGCAGGGTCACACCCCGTATTTTGCGAGTGATTCGAACAAACCACAAAAATGCCCAGGTCGTGAGGTGCGGTACTGCTCGAGAGGTGCAACCTGGGCTTGCCTTGAACTTGCTTGCTACTTGATTGGCTTGCAAGAATGATGATGGTGCCTATGCTGTCCAATGATGTTGATGCGCTGCTTGCATTGATGCCGTTGATGCTCAAAGTGACTATAGCTCAATGCTCCAAACAACTCCAAACACTCATACCCAACAACAACACGACGACTCCAAAGGTTCAAAGCGTCGCATCTTAACACTCTCTTACAACTACAACCTTGAACTTCCGCTAAAGCCTAAAAGTACGCTAATGTTCATGACTACGACCAAAACTTCCATCCAAAAGCGTCTAAAACAACGTAAAAACTCCGATAAACTTGAACACATCAAATACCCCCACACTTAGTCTTTACTCGACCTCGAGTAAACTCAATGATGAGAATCAAAACAATGCTCAAGTAAATCAACACCAAACTTCGCCTTAACCCTCCAACCAATCCAACTATCCTAACCTAAGCAAGCCATGGAGTGCTGCAAAAAGGAATAAACTCCATGCTTACTTCAAACCACAAAAGTAACCTAAAATCTACTCCAACTAACTTATACCAAGCAAGCCATGGAACAATGACAAAAAGGGATAAATTCCATGCTTTCTTCAAAATAATCAACTAACCATCAATATAAAGCTTAAATTCCAAATTGCAAAAGGAATTCAAACTTTAAACAATAAGCACAACCTCACAAATCACCACATAAAGAAGGATATCTACATATTTCCAAAAACCTACCCGAAAACTCTGAAAATGCCTCCATCCTTATGCCACCAAACTCTGCAAATGAGCAATAAAAATTTCTCTATTTTCTTTTTCTCTCATTTTGCCTAGGAGCCCTTTCGGGTTTTTATCCTAGCCTCTCTTTTTTTTCAATTTTTATTTCAATTTCATGAAAATACGACATAAAACATAAATACGATATAAAACTTAAAACATAAATATTTACAATCCGAACTTCATTCCTCCCTGATGTGTCTAAGTTATCCGCCAATCTTAGGCGGATTTCGGGTCGTTTTTGGTGTCGGTTCGAGCTTAGTTTCGGGATTTAGGAGAGTTTTGACGTTAGGAGGTGTTGTCGGAAGATGTTGTGTTTTGAGGAGTTTAGGGTGCGGTTTGTATGGTGGCGTAATCGAGGGCCGATCTTGGTCCTCTGATCACTTTTTGTGCCCCGGGGTCCCTATCCTTGGTTCCTTTATGGCGCATCTCCCAAGGCTCCGAGCTCTTTCCGAGTTTCGAGTTCCGATTTTCGAGTTCCGAGGTCCGTGGTTCAAGCTTCTTGGTTTGCTCGTTGTCCGAGGATCGTCTTCACTTTGGTTTGGCAGCTTCATGGCTTACTCAAAAACCAAATTCTCTCGTCTTTCCTCTTTGTATTTTGTGTTTTTGCAGTTTTAAGACAGAGGAAACGTCGCGACCCGCGATCAGTATCGCGAGTCGCGACCTGCCCATGGTCGCGAGTCGCGAGCTTTGTCGCGAGTCGCGACCCCTGTGTCGGCTGTTTCTTTTGTTTTCTTTTCCTCCCTTGGAGGGTTAGGTGGTTAGTTTTTAGTTTAGCTTGTGTGAGAGCGACGATAGAGGAGAGAGAAAGAGATTGTTTTCCAGGATTTCTCCCTTCCTTCTTTGGTAGATTTGTAATGAATCCTATGGCTTGTCTAGCTTAAACATCTTTCTTGGATTCGGTTGTTGAAGCTCTAATCTACTTGTGAGAAGTTCTTATCCTCTACTTTCTTTATGGTCATTGTGATGCTTCTTATGTTCAATTTCATGATGTTTGCATAATCTTTGCTAGGAACGTTACTAGTATTATTGTGTGATTCATCTAATGCTAATTCTAGGTGCATAATCGGATTGTTGTGTTCCTAGCTCCATGTAGCATACTAGGTGTTTGATTAAATGCTGAACATTAATCTTTTGCACTCAGAGAAGTATTGCTTATTATTTGAATGTTATTGCTTTGATAACATTAGTAATCTTATCGTGTTCCTCGACCTTAATGCTACTTTGGTTTGGACTTGAGTGCGATTCATTTGAGTTAAGGCATAGTAAGGGAGGTTCAAACCACGCAGATCGTGTGTTTAGCCACGATCTAGGAGGATAGAGGTCTAGACTTCTCGATAGATGACCATAGGAAGTGTCGGGGGTTGATATTTCATGACCACAAACTAGGTTAGGGTGGATGCTAATCGAATCCAAGGCCTTTTTATATTATAGTCTCTTCATATTTCAATACTGTGCTTAGTTTAGCTTGCTTGCATTGTTCCAAATCCCCCCAATTCGGTTACTTTGGCCTTAGCACATACTAGGGTCTTTAATTCACTAACAAGTTCCTTTGCTCCCTGTGGATACGATCCCTACTTCCATTATACTTGCTTAGTGTGTATGAGAGTAGGTTAATTATATTTGGTTAGGAGTACACGGTAAAAGCCTACCAAATTTTGGCGCCGTTGCCGGGGATCGAACCCGGGTCACCCGCGTGACAGGCGGGAATACTTACCACTGACCAAAAACGACCCGAAATCCGCCTAAGATTGGCGGATAACTTAGACACATCAAACTCCCCCACACTTAAACCTTACTCGACCTCGAGTAAAAGAAAAAGAGAAATCGACACACCCAAGCACCAAAATACGCCATATCACGTCAACCTCCGAATCGCCATCCACAAGACACAAAAGCCAATCGACAAAATCTACCCCAAAAGAATCCCTCTATACAAATGAATCTCGAATCCCGAAAGGTTTCGGGAAACGAATATCAACAATGACCTCCCGATTCCAACCTACCCAAAATGCAAGGAAACTAAGGCACGAGGGCAAGTGATTCCCCCAAGCTTAGCTTCGTGCTCCAACCAAATCATACCGCAAGCAACAAAAGAGAAACGAACCAAAAAGAGATGCACATCCCGCCCTCAAAAGACACAAAACAAGGACCTAATCTAACCCGAAAACATCGACTCCAACGCCACCACCTTATGACGCCGACACCGACAAATGAGGATCAAAGCAAAATTTTTTCTTTTCTCTCTTTTTTTTTTCTCTCATTTTGCCTAGGAGCCCTTCCGGGCTTTCATCCTAGCTTCTCATTTTCATTCTTTTTTTTTTTTTTTCATCTCTCTTCTTTGTGTTTTTCGGCTCACAAAACTCACCCGCTCAACTAGCTCTTTTTTGCATATGCCGCCCTTTCGGGTTTTCGACCTATCCAAGCCCCCAATTTTGCCCGAGTCGCCCGCCCTTGCGGGTTTTCAACTCAGCGGGATTTTTTTTTTCTTCTTCTTTCTTCTTTTGTCACTTTTTTTTTTCAAAAATTTTCATCAAATTTCCACAATATTTACAAAACAAACTAAACAGAACAAACTAGAACAGGCTAAAGGCTAAAATAACACCACATTTAATCAATCTTTCCCCCACGCTTACTTTGCACATTGTCCTCAATGTGGAAAGGACAAACACGAATAAGAGGGAAAGGAAAGGGGAAAAGCTCTAAGAGCCCGAGGGGCCCCCGCGCTCAAACCCACGGGCTGCCCTACGGGCCTCTCTCTCCTGACGGCGTATAATGCGCGCTGCCTCAATCTCGGATGTGGGATCGGAGTACCAGGAGTCCTGGTTCTCCGGGCCCTGGGGTGGAAAACGGGACACAAAGAAGTTATTCATGGCCGAAACCATGGAACCAACTGAATAGATCTGGTCCTCCATCCCATACATCCTATCCTGCATCTCTCCCAAATCGCCCCTAATACTGTAAAGTTGCTCAGTTACCTGAGCCTGAAACTGGGCGTGAGGGAGGTAACCCTGCTCCTGCTGGTACTGCTGCTGAAACTGCTGAAACTGCTGATATTGGAACTGTTGTGGCTGAGGCACTGGCTGAGGTACTGGCTGAGGCTGAGGCTGAACCTCTTCAAGGTCCCTCTGACCTAATTCCTCCGCCACCCCCCGGGCATACCTCTCGTCCGGGGGAAGGAAGAGCTACTCATGTGTGGTCTGCTCGATAATGGCCACCCGCTCCTGCGGTAAAGCCATATATCGGACATTTCTCCCCCCAAAGAGCCACACATAACTCGTCTCATTGCCTATGGTTTTGAAATGAAGCATGGTAATACTCCTCAAGGCAATGGTATCATAGCAGTTAGAAGGACGGGATAATCGAGTATTAGCTGTCCCTAAAGGGGTCAATGTGGGGCTTCCCTTCTTATCCACGGGCACCTGTACACCTAGTTGGGAGGCTAAAAGGCTAATCATGCCCCCCATACTCAACTTCCCCGAGGTCTTCCCTTCAGCCGACTAAGCTAAGCATCTATCCACCCAAATTTTCACCCAATCAGGACACCCCTCCCCTTGAGGTGTCATGGCCCAAAGACATTTAAGGTCAAACTCCGGTAAATTTGTGGGCTCTCCAGCACAAAAGACCGTCATAGACAAAAGACGGTGCACATAGCGCAAGGCGGGGTGGGGGATTGCGCTACTCTTGCAGTGGCTATGCCACTTACGACCACCGGTGATCTTGTACCAAAACACAGTAGGATTATAGTTCTCAGTCTCTAGAAAGTCATCATCGGCCATGAAGTCCTAAGCAAAAGCACTCTCTGTCTCAAGGAAAGTCATTTTGTATTGGTTATCATTGAGGGAGAAAGTGATGTATTCACATTCATCATCGGTTTCAGCATGTTTTTGGAGTGTCGAAAGAAACTCGAGGGTGTACCGCTCATAAGTTCGGGCTCTCTTCCATAGAAAGTCTCGGAGGCCAACCTTGTTGAGAAGAAACTCAACCGAGCTAGCCAACCCTAATGCTTCAAGGGTAGGGTAATCTGCGAACTTAGTTTCTTGTATCACCCTCCCCGGTTTGTCAAGACGGTCCCATCGCCTTTTAGCTTGGTCACTTAGCTTCTTAAGGCCACGGGAGTTAATGTGGGGGACGGGATCGGTTCGGGTTCTCTTGCTCATTTTTTTTTTCTTTCAACTGATAAGAACTAACAACAGCAAGGGTTTGACACAAGGACACAAATATGAACACTCTTACACTCCAAACACCCTCCACACAACAATAACCAACCACCAATTCCCAATTGAGTTCAACAATCACAACAACACTACCACACAACTCAATAACTTTAATCAACAACTACAAAAATATCTTAGTGAAATAAGCTACAACTCTACAATTAAGCAAGAACAAGACATTTCAAGCAAAATCAAAGACAAGTAGGAAATAGTGTGTTATACCAAAATGGAAGTGAAGTAGTGTTATGTAGGGTGATTAGAACTTGTAAATAGGTCCCCTAAGCATGTAGAATGATCCTCCAAGCTTCAATTTGGATGGTGTTGCTTCAAATCAAAAACCCCCAAATTTTAGGGTTTGGTAGAATTGGACGATTTTCAGAAATTGTGGGGAGATTATGGTGGGAAGGAGAGAAGAAAGTAGGGAATTTGTGTAGAGAAGTGAAAAGGAGAGGATTAGAGGATAGATTGAGAAGTGGTTGTGAAGATTTGAGAGTGGGAGATGAGAGGAGGGTGCTTGAGAGATTTTGAGAGTGAGAGAGTGTTTTGAGAGAGGGAAGGTCGCAAGGGTCGTGTGAAAAGGATGAGAAAGAGAAAAAATTGAGCTTCGCGTTTTTCCTTTAAAAAAAACAGAGTAGACTTCGCGAGCCGCGATCAGTGTCGCGAGTCGCGACCTGATGGCTTCGCGAGTCGCGACTCGCGACCTGTATGTTTTGTGGCTCCAACCTCCCTCCTCACTCTTGTCCACCTATCACTCTCATTTTCTTCACTTTTGCTCGCATTCCTTGTGCTTGATTTGCTTTGATTTCAAATGCGAACCAACTCTCAGCTTTTGATACTCACTCACTCATCAACATTTTTACACACAACAACTTCACAAGTCACGAACTTTCCTCCTATTCCCTGCAAAATAATCAACCACAAGCATAATATCTTCCAAAAACCAAAAGAAACTAACTGTATACACTATATACAACAAACTCGTTTATTTACCGTCGTCGACACGACTTACAACCATAAGGTCTAACCATAGTCCGGGTCACCGAGAGGAACATCCTCGGCCCCGACTTGCTTAAATCCTTCAAAGTACGGCTTAAGCCGCTGCCCATTTACCTTTAAAATCTTGGAGGTGGCTTCACTTTGGATCTCCACGGCTCCATGTGGAAACACTTTCACTACAATGAATGGCCCGATCCACCTAGAACGCAATTTTCGTGGAAAAAGACGTAGGCGGGACTGAAACAAGAGGACCTTTTGGCCTACCACGAACTCTTTTCTTATTATTAACTTGTCATGCCATGCCTTAGTCTTTGCTTTGTAAATTGCTGCATTTTCATAGGCCTCGTTCCTTATCTCTTCCAATTCTTGCAGTTGTAGTTTCCGATGCAATCCAGATTCATCCAAGGCCATGTTGAAGTTTTTAATGGCCCAATATGCTTTGTGCTCATGTTCCACTGGAAGGTGACACGGCTTTCCAAACACCAATCGGTATGGTGACATACCAATGGGGGTTTTATAAGCCGTCCTATAGGCCCACAGTGCATCCTCCAATCGCAAGCTCCAATCCTTTCTACTTGGATTCACCGTTTTCTCCAAGATTGATTTGATCTCGCGATTGGACACCTCCGCTTGGCCATTTGTTTGTGGATGGTAGGCCGTGGAGGTCTTGTGAGTCACATGATACTTTTTCAGCAGCGCACCTATGGTTCGTTGCAAAAATGAGTTCCCTTGTCACTAATCAATGCCCTTGGAATACCAAACCTACCAAATATGTGAGATTTCACAAAATCTGCAACCACCTTAGCATCGTCAGTAAGAGTGGCCTTAGCCTCCACCCATTTTTGATACATAATCCACTGCTAAAAGAATGTACATGAAACCAAAAGAGTTAGGAAATGACCCAATAAAATCAATGCCCCAAACATCGAATATTTCACAATACAAGATCGAGTTTTGTGGCATTTCATTGCTTTGGGAAATATTCCCGACTCTTTGACAATTATCGCACGACTTACAGAAATGGAATGCATCTCTATTCAAACTAGGCCAATAAAAACCACAGTCTAAAACCTTTCGAGCAGTTCTTTTTGCTCCAAAATGACCTCCACATACATGAGAATGACAAAAGGTGAGAATCGATATTACCTGATTATCGGGAATGCACCTTCTAATCACTTGATCCGCACAATGTTTCCACAAATATGGATCGTCCCATACATAATGCTTTGCATCACTTCGTAATTTATCTTTTTGTGCTTTTGAAAAATTAGGAGGAAATTTGTTAGAGACAAGGAAATTCACAATGTTAGCATACCATGGACTGAACTCCTTAAGGGTGAACAAATGTTCATCCGGGAATTCTTCTCGAATTGGTTCTTTCCACGGTTTTTCAACATTATTCTCTAAATCATAGGAAGACACCAATCTACTCAAATGATCCGCTACTAAATTTTCGGTTCCCTTTTTGTCTTTCACCTCCAAATTAAACTCGCTCCAAAGTAGAATCCACCTGATCAATCTTGGCTTGGCTTCTTTTTTCGTCATTAAATGACGAAGAGCTGCATGGTCAGTTATACAATAACTTTTGTTCCAAGCAAATAAGATCTAAATTTTTCCAAAGAAAATACTACAGCTAACAATTCTTTTTCAGTAGTAGAATAGTTACGCTGAGCCTCATTTAGTGTCATGGAAGCATAATAGATAGCATGAGGTGCTCTCCCCACCCTTTGACCTAACACCGCTCCGACGGCGTAGTCACTTGCATCGCACATGATCTCAAAGGGAAGAGACCAATCAGGGGGTTGCATAATTGGAGCCGAGACGACACACACTTAAAATACACATTGTCCTCAATGTGAGAAGAAGGAAATAAAACTAACCATTTAGGAACCAGAAGGCCCACCGGGATCGCGATCTCCCGCTCCCCTAGAGTCACGCTCCGTCGGTGGTGCATCTCAATTTCAGCAGTGAGGTCAGGGTAACCGGGGTTAGAGGCCACAAAGAAAGAATTCATGGCCGAAACCATGGAAGACATGGAGTACATTGTGTCCTTAAACCCATCCAATTGCCGCTGCATATCATTTAGTTGTATCCCGAACATATTCTGACTCTCCTCAATAGCATCAAATCTTATCTCGGCCATGGTGTGAAATATTGAAGGGGGCTTGGGGGTTTCGGCTTCAGGTTGTGGCTGGGCACGCGCCCTACCAAACTCTTCTTCAATTGCGTCTCGATAAGTATCATCCAGAGGGAGATAGAGCTGACGATGAGATGTAGTAGCGGTGATGTTTGTTTTCTGAGGCTGAGGCAAAACCATATATTTCACACTATTGGCCCTGTAAAGCCATACATAATGGTTGCCTCTTGGAGAAACCCACAACACTGATGCCTTCTTCAATTGATCTTTATTGTACACATTGGAGGCTTTTGAAAACCAGGCATCAATAGTACCAATGCCTGGAGAATCTGTTTTCCTTCATTGTCCGTTAGAACCTCCTCCTCCAAGTAATTGGCCAAAAGGGAAACCATCCCACCCATACTTATTTTGCAGTTCTTTTTTCTCGCGATCTCCAAACAATTCTGAACAAATATCTCAACCTAATCTGGGCAACCAAATCCCTCAGGTGTCATAGCCCACAAACATTTCAAATCAAACTTTGGGAGGTTCGTAGGCTCACCGTGGCAAAAGATAGTAATGGTAAGGAGTTGGTAGGAAAAACGGAGTGCCAGATGTGGGAGGGAGCTATTCTTGCATCTCTCGTGCCATGTTAAACCATTGGTGATGTTACCATAGAACATAGAATCATTAAATACACCCGGAGCTTCAAAATCCCTATCCTCCACATAAGTCCATCCAAAAGCTTCCATGATTTCATTGTAGTGCATTGTGTGTTCATTATCATTTAGGTGAAATGTAATGAACTTTCCATCCTCATCTCTACCCTTTTCTAATGTGGAAAGGAATTCTAAAGTGTAGCGTTCATAAGTACGGGCTTGAAATTCAGTAAAACCACGTAAGCCGACTTTACCCAATAATTGCTCTACGGGCTCACGCAAACCTAAGGTTCCGAATGTATCCAAACAAACAATTTGGTTTCTTGTATGGTTCTTCCGGGTTTAGTGAGGCGAAGCCATTTCCTTTTATGGTCGGAAGTGAGGTTGTTCAAACCCATGGTATCAACACGAGGGGCACGGCTTGAGCTAGCACTAGTGGTCTTTCTCTTTTGTGAGGCCATCACTAATTAACAACTCCCTCCACTCAATGCAATACAACCACCAATTCCCAAGTGAAACAATACTCAACACAACCACCAATTCCCAATGAACACAACAAGTCACAACCCTCAACAATCACCAATTAAGCATACAACAATAACAGCCAACAATAATCCAAGACTAACAATGAACAATGAAGTAAAATTTCTCAAACAAAACAAAGTGTTGTTAGAGATGGAAATTGTGTACCAAGTGAAGCCTTCAAATGCTCTAAGAGTGTAATGTAGTTGTTGTTGTGGTGATTAAACTCCTTCCTATGCTTGTATCTTCAAATTTTATCCTCCAATTACTCCCAATTCTTCACCAAAAGAAAACCCCCAAATTCTAGGGTTGGATTTTTTTGAAAACAAATTCTGAAAATTGAGTGTGAGGGGGTGAATTAAAGAATGAGATGAAGGTGGGTGGTTTTGGGGAGGGATGGGGCGGCGGTTTTTGGCGGTGGAGTGGCGGCAAGGTGGTGGTTTAAGGGTGTGGGCGAGTATGAGAGAGAGAGTGATGAGGTGATGTTGTGAGGGGTTGAGAGAGTGAGATAGTCGAGTGAAAAGAAAGAGAGAGAGGGAAGAATCGTGTTTAAAGAAGAGGGAGAATGCGGGATTTACCCAGGTCGCGAGGTGCGGCGTAGCTCGCGAGGTGCGAACCTCGGGTTTCGCGAGGTGCGGCACTGCTCGCACCGTGCGTTTCAGCTCTGCATCATTTTCTTCAACAGCGCACCAGCTTCGCGGGTCGTGAGGTGCGACCTGGGCTGGATTCCTTCGCTCAAACAATCTCTCTCTGGTTCTTTCTTCTTCTTTTTGACATGGTTTTCTTACATTCTTTCAAACTTTTTATAACTCACAAATTACTCGCTCACACACACACATCACACTTCTCATTCTTCAAATTCCTCGGATTTCAAACAAGCATAATATCCTACAAAAAACGCAAATAAAGGATTTGAAACAAAATATATATATACATCTAGGTTCTTTTATTTAACGTCGTCGACACGACGAAGCATTCTAAAAAACCTTAGCCATACTCCGGGTCACCGAGAGGAACATCCTCGGCCCCTACTTGCTTGAATCCATCAAAGTATGGTTTAAGTCTTTGCCCATTTACCTTTAAAATCTTCGAAGTAGCTTCGCTCATAATTTCCAAGGCACCATGGGGAAATACTCTCACAACAATGAACGGCCCAATCCATCGAGAACGGAGTTTACCTGGAAATAGGCAAAGGCGGGACTGAAATAGGAGAAATTTTTTACCAACCTTAAGTTCTTTCAAAATAATCAGCTTATCGTGCCACGCCTTAGTCTTAGCTTTATAAATCGTTGCATTCTCGTAGGACTCATTCCGGATCTCTTCCGATTCTTGGAGCTGCAGCTTTCGGTGCAAACCAGCTTCATCAATAGCCATGTTGAAGCTTTTCACTACCCAGTAGGCTTTATGCTCAAGCTCAACTGGAAGATGACATGGCTTCCCAAACACCAACCGATATGGAGATATACCGATAGGCGTTTTATACACCGTTCTATACGCCCACAAGGCATCCTCCAACCGTAAACTCCAATCCTTTCGACTCGGATTCACCATCTTCGCGAGGATAGATTTGATTTCACGATTAGACACCTCCACTTGACCATTTGTTTGTGGATGATATGCAGTGGAGGTCTTGTGAGTAAAATGATACTTTTTCAGCAACGCTCCTATGGTACGGTTGCAAAAGTGCGTCCCTTTATCACTAATCAAAGCTCTTGGGATCCAAAACTTGCAAAAGATGTTAGACTGAAAATCTGCAACCACTTTAGCGTCGTCAGTCCTAGTGGGTTTAGCTTCCACCCACTTCGAAACATAATCCACAGCTAATAAATTGTAAGTGAAACCAAAAGAGTTAGGAAATGGCCCCATAAAATCAATACCCAAAACATCGAATATTTCACAATACAAGATCGAGTTTTGTGGCATTTCATTTCTTTGGGAAATATTCCCGACTCTTTGACGATTATTGCACGACTTACAGAAATGGAATGCATCTCTATTCAAACTAGGCTAGAGGTGATCATGGGCCGGGCCGCGCCAAAAAAATTTTTGCCCATTGGGCGGGCCAAGCCAAAAATTTGTTCCCAAAGCCCGTTATTTCGGGCCGGGTCGAGCGGGCTTTTCCGGGCCAAAACGGGCCGGGCCAAAATTTAGACTAAAAAGTCTTTTTTGGCTTGTCCAAAGCCCGCCCAAAAATAATAAAAAAACCGGGCCGGAAAAAAAATTGCCCAAACCCGCCCAAAAACCTGGCCGGCAGGGCCGGGCCCGCGAGCCGGGCTGGAGTTGATTAGCTCTAAACTAGGCCAATGAAAACCACAATCAAACAATTTATATCAATAGAGACCATAAATTTCATACCCAATAGATGAATATATATTTTTCATTTTATTCATTTTAGATATTGACTGGAGTTTTATGCTATTCACCAGTACTGATCATTGATACTTGAAAGAAAACAATTTTCCATAGGTAGCGAACGTTATCCATTTAGCAGAGAATCTTATTTTAAGAGCGGAAAAATTCTGCTCCCATTCTTCCAAGAACGGACTAACAGGGTAAGCTATCCAGCTAACATTCAAAATTAAATACCGTTACTGTACAGGTGGATCTCATTGTGAAAGACCTATTATTGGATAATTCATGGGCAGAGCCAACAAGTTTGAACTGTACAAGTTATCAATAAGATTCCGGAAATGAAATAAGAGGCTCTGGTGTATAGAGAGGACCTCACCGTTAAAAAGTAACCATAGAAACGAAGGAACCCACTATTTCTTTAATCATCTATATTTAATTTGTCTTGTTTCAAGGCGAAATGTCGAAAAAAAGACAAAAAAATAGTGGTTTGGAAGGTTATAGTAGCAAAAGCCATTGGAAGTTTTATGTTATACATTGGAAAAATCTATTTTGTTATTAATAGACCAAGGGAAAAAAGAATAACTCAAAGAAATAAAATCAATTAGTTATTCATCAAAGTTTCATTTATTCAATGATTAGAGTTAAACAAGGATATATAGCTCGAAGACGAAGAAAAAAAATTCGTTTATTTGGATCAAGCTTTCGAGGGGCCCATTCAAGACTTACTCGAACTATTGCTCAACAGAAAATAAGAGCTTTGGTTTCGGCTCATCGGGATAGAGATAGGCAAAAGAGAGATTTTCGTCGTTTGTGGATCACTCGTATAAACGCAGTAATTCGCGAAAGGGGGGTATACTATAGTTATAGCAAATTTATGCACGATCTGTACAAGAGACAGTTGCTTCTTAATCGTAAAATACTTGCACAAATGGCTATATTAAATCCGAATTGTATTTATATGATTTACAATGAGATCATAAAAAAATAAAATTGCAACAAATATCTCAAAATGATTTAAATCAAGTTTCCCGGAGTTTATTTTCCGGGAGTATAGAGTAGAAATTAGTCTGATAAAATACGATAAATAAAAAAAATCAACAAATCCATTCAAAAAAATTCCCAATTTTTATATTATCTTACGACGTGACAATCAAATTTAGATTCAATTCAATTATCAACTAAATAAAGAATAAGTCTATTATTTTATTTAGTTTGGTTCTAAAACTCGCAGTTCTAGTAGTCGACTCTGTTCTTTCAAATTGTTTCTCATTATTAAGAAAAGGTAACAAAGATAAAATACGAGCTTGTTTTGTAGCAATAGTAATTAATAGTTGTTGTTTCAAGGTCAATCTATTTACTCGCCTAGATAAAAAATTTCCTTGTTCACTAATAAATCGACTAATTAAACTCATGTTTCTATAATCAATTCGATCCCCCGATTGAATCGGAGGCAAACGCCGACGAAAAGATCGCTTGGATTTAATAAAGGGTCGCTTGGATTTATCCATAGTTTGTTTAGTTTATTCCTTATACCAAAAATCCAATTTCGACTGGACCTAAAAAAATTAGAATTAAGAAATCGAATTTTATTTGGTTATATATATATATTTCTATTTATATATTATATATATAATAATATGAATTTAATATAGAAATTTATTTTCTATTAAAAATAATAGTAAATAATATATAATGAAAATTGTTTTGTCCCCTTACTTGAAAGGTTAATCGAGAGATGTTCGGGTCGATCTATTTCTTTATCTCTCCATGAATTGTACGTTTGTAACAATAGGGACAAAATTTTCGCAATTCCAATCGGCTAGGCGTATTGTGGCGATTCTCTTTGAGTAATATATCTAGAAACGCCCCGTGATCATTAACACTCTTTTCAACACAACTAGTACATTCCAAAATAACTTTTACTCGGACATCTTTACCCTTAGCCATGAACCTCCTTTGGGTATTTGATTCAAGCAACTTTTCTATTTTTCTTGAAGAAAAGAAAAAACTAGAAAAGTTGCAAAAATAGAAATACAATTCGAAAACTTTTGTTGAAATCAATAGAGTAATAATAATATATTAAGTAAAGAAATACTACGTAATCAAATTCAAAAGGTTTCTAATTAGATTTCTTATCACAGTATTTCATTTAAGTATTTTTTATAATACTCTTACCCTAGACCCGCATTTTTTTCATTTCCATTCGAACCTGAACCTAAGTTTTGATGAGGTTGAATCCACTTTTATTCTTTACTAAACTAACCCTATATTTTTCTCAAAAAAAAGAAGGGAGGGGTTAGTCAAAGATAGTTGATTCTATCTCTAATCTTTCTTAACCCCTTCCCGTATCAATAACTAGAATTAAAAAAAGGGGAATGTCAACGCATGTGGGAAAAACGATTGATTTCTATTAATAGAACCGCTAAAGATCCAAACCATAAAGTACTTAGTACCGGTGCCACGGAAAGATATGTTTTGAAATCTCGCATTGAAAGTCCTCCTTTTTAATTTCTTTAACGTCTAAAAGAAAAGTAATACATATCTAATCTATGATCCGATGTATATATGATAGTTAAAGACTACTTGTGTTTGTACACAAAATTTCTAAGCTAAGTCAAATTAAAATAGACTATAATATAGTCGATAAGATCTTTTTTTTAACAAAAAGAATAGCATGCCCCTTCCTGCTGAACTGAGCATTTCTGAGAAGTATTTTTAGTTTACGGTAAACTTTCAGAGACAAATTCTTTCTATTATACCTTATATGATACGAGACCAAAAAGAAGAGGAAATGGCAGGGCAAATTAAATTATGTATTTTTATGGGAAATAAGGATGTGGAAAACAAGACAAGGATTCTTTACAATTACACTATAAAATCAATTGAATTGAAAGGGATGTAGCGCAGCTTGATAGCGCATTTTGTTTTGTGTACAAAATGTCACGGGTTCAAATCCTGTCATCCCTACCTAATTACTTTTACTCTGAGAAGTAAGGAGGAATTAATGAAAATTTTGATTAAAATTAGACATACGTAATCTCTAATTTTTTTTATGATACTCTATACGATAGATAGTGTATGCATGCAGGATGTAGATAGAGTTTTGAGTTATAAAAAAAACCTTTATTTCCAGTCTTATCTAGTATGATAAGAAAGCGCTCTTAGTTCAGTTCGGTAGAACGTGGGTCTCCAAAACCCGATGTCGTAGGTTCAAATCCTACAGAGCGTGATTCCATTCTTGTTAGGACAAATTGAATTATCAAAGTAGACTGAAATAAATAAACAGTAATCTAATCTAAAATTGACCTATTGCGGGTTAGAGAAACAAGGAGGTCAATAAAAAAAGAGTTGTTAATTAATCAAAGATCTAACTGATCACCACGTCTGTATTGTAAATATGCGGTTACAAATAATCCAGCCAAAGTAATAGGAATTAGACCTAAGACGATTCCAAATTGAAAAACTTCAATTATTTCAATTCGTTTGAAAAAAATAAAAGGTAATAACTATCCCTAAATATTAATCTGAATTGCCCATGAATCTCAATAACCAAAAATTATCAATTGCGCAGTAAACAATTATAAAATAGACGGAATCCCACCGAATATTTCTTGAGTTGTTCATTCAATTAATTTTAAATAAGTCGTATTTTGTTTAGACCTATAAATATAGCAGAGGTTATAGTTAAAGCTGCTAGTAAAAAACCGAAATAACTAGTTAGAGTAGGCATGAAGGAGCTAAATAAAATATGTTCTTTTTATACATATGTTTCTAAAGCACTTACCTAAATTTCCATTTGGAAAGCGAATAAGTAAAAATATCAATTCAAAGAATAAGTTCAATTTAAAGTTTTTGATTCATTAACTATTACATTATAGATGTCACTAACAAAGAGAAAGTAAGAGCGGTAGAAAAAAAAAAGAAATGAATCATCATCTGTGACATCTACACATATCGTGATTTTGAATCAACTGATGTTTTGCAAAATTTTGAGTAAACTAATCGAATAATAATAACTATGCCAAGGAACTAACTATAGAATAAAAGGGAAAAAAATTTCGATTTTGATCCTTCCTTTTTAAAAAAAAACTTTTTTTTTTTAGAATGAAAAGTTCTTTTAGAATATAACACTTTTTCCTTTCAATTGAACTTATTAGACTCAACAATCGGGTTCATCCATATAAATAATATTTTGAATGAAAAGAAAAAGGCTATCATCATTCAAAAAAAATCTTTATTTTGTCTAACTCGATTCTAAGACTAGTAATTGCTCTTATCTTTGCCTTTATAGGTTCTATATTCCATATTACTATTATTAATTTATAAATATAAAGTCGCATCCTTGCAGTTAGGTCAATAAAGGCCCTTGTATCTAATCCAACAATGGATGCATTACAAAAATAGATTAATTGATTTCAATTAATCTATTTTTTCTTTTTTTTCAACGATTAACCAATTCCTTAAAATATAAAGTAAGGAATTCCCCCAAACCTCTTCTATATTTAGAACCCCGAAAAAGCACTTTTTCGATTTCTCGTCTACTTGTCGAGTTGAATTCGAAGAATATTCTCATATTCTTCCGGAATTTTTCAGGAATTATTAGATAGAAACGAACTAGTCAGATTCCCCTTTTCCCCGATGGTCAGTTTTGAGTCTGAAGCCAATACAATCATAGAGAGAACCTCTATATTATTTGTATTTGAAAATTTTTCTTTATAAAAAAAAAGAAATTCTCTAGTACTTTATTTCAATATTAATTTAAATTGCCTTGCTATGTCAGAAGAAGGATAGCTATACTGATTCGGTATACTCTAAAGAAACCTTTGGTACTATATTGGTAATCCTACAAGTATTTTACGTTTTTACGTAAATGGAAATTTACTGATTTCATCTTTTACGAATTTGCCTTTGACTGTACAAGAATATGTGGAGCTCAGCATGTCTGGAAGCACAGGAGAACGTTCTTTTGCTGATATTATTACTAGTATTCAATACTGGGTTATTCATAGCATTACTATACCTTCCCTATTCATTGCGGGTTGGTTATTCGTCAGCACGGGTTTAGCTTACGACGTGTTTGGAAGCCCTCGGCCAAACGAATATTTCACAGAGAGCCGACAAGGATTTCCACTAATAACTGGCCGTTTTGACTCTTTGGAACAACTTGATGAATTTAGTAGATCCTTTTAGGAGGCCCAATGACCATAGTTCGAACCTATCCGATTTTTACAGTGCGATGGCTGGTTGTTCACGGACTGGCTGTGCCTACCGTTTCTTTTTTGGGGTCAATATCAGCAATGCAGTTCATCCAACAATAAACAAAACCGAATCTGAATTATAGAGCTACAACACAATCAAACCTGAACGAACAAAATGTTGAATTGAATCGTACCAGTCTTTATTGGGGGCTATTACTCATTTTTGTACTTACTGTTTTATTTTCTAACTATTTTTTCAATTAAATAAAAAGAACGAAAGAAATATATAGAATAGAGTAGGAATTCTCTTATCCCATTCGGAAGGACCTCATTTCATAATTATCCATGACTGTTTATGTCTCTAGCACGGCCACTTGATGAAATGTGGAGGGAAGTGGGGTAAATGGCCGATACTACTAGAAGGATTCCTCTTAGGATAATAGGTATTGTAGCTGGCATTCTTGTGATCGGTTTAATAGGTATTTTCTTTTATGGTTCATATTCTGGATTAGGCTCATCGCTGTAGTAATTAGATGAATCGAGGGATATATATGAAAGTATAAGAACTCAACGGGACCTTCCTTCCCCCTCGAATTAGACAAAAAAAGAAGGGGGAGGTCCCATTCAATTTTTTTTTAATTATCAGAAATTTTTTCGTATAAATGAAAAAGGATCCTTCCTAAATTGTTAAGTTAAACGAAAGCACTTTATTTACTGAATGACACAATAGAATCTATATTTTTCTCGATGGAATAGAATGCAAGAAGTTCCATTTGTTCAATAAATAGCCCGCTCTCTCTCTTTTTCAGTTTGTCCACTACTTATACGTGTAATAATAAGAAAAAAAGAATCAATCTAAAAGTAAAAAAGGTTCAATTTCGAAAAAAATAAAAATTTCGACTAAGTCTTTGACGAAGGGAATCAAGACTCATTACTATTTCGATACACGAGAAGTATGTGTAAAATTCCTTGTCGTGTGTCGAAGACCAGGAAGGCAAAGAATCCCCCCCTAGAATCATTTGTTCCCTTCATTTTTCTTTTCGTTATATTCCTCGCTTTGTCTAGTATCTAGTCGAATTGAATTCTCGACTAGAAAACTTTTGATACACTATATGACATTGAAATATCCGATCTATCATATGATATATCGTCACATTATTCCAATTTCAATTGGAAAAAGTCAAATAGTCTTTTTCGCAATCCTAATATATAGTTATAATATATATATATATATATATATATATATATATATATATATATATATATATATATATATATATATATATATATATATATATTATAACTAATAATCTAACTTCTCGTAGATGTATAAGAAAAGTCGAAACAAACAAAAACAACCTTCTCATAATTTATTTATTTATTGATCATCCCAAATTGTCAAAGAATTGTCAACAAGAATTTTGTTCTTGTTACAAGCTTGATGTTGATAAATGCACGAATCTAGAAATTCATTTCGGACAATTGAACCTTCTTGGACTGTTTCTTTTTAAGAACCAAAAATATTTGTGCCAAAATAATAGATGCAAAGAAGAACAAAAGACCTTGTACGCGCAGTGGGCCTTGAAGTACTATTTGCGTGTCTCCCTGACAAAATCCACCCACATTAGGATTACTCGTTAATGGTTGACCAAGTTTGATGGATTTACCCTCTGAAACAAGAATCTCTAGTCCTGGAGGGTTAATATCAACCACTTCACGTCCATCCGAGGCATCCGCTATGCTTATTTCGTATCCGCCCTTTTCTTTTCGTACAATTTTATTTACTATACCTGCTGTTGTGGCATTATAAACTGTATTATTACTCTTGCTTCCGTCAGGATAAATCTGACCCCATCCTCTGTTACCCCCTACATATATCAGATATTTTAAGAAGTGAACATCATTTTAAGTGGTAGGGTCCGGCGAAAGAATAGGAAAGGTAATTTCACTATATTTTTTCCCAGGAACAGGACCTATAACCAGAATATTTTTTTTATTGGGGCGGTAGCTCTGAAAAGAAAGATTGACTATCTTTTCTTTCATCTCTGGAGAAATACGATCGGGTGGGGCTAATTCAAATCCCTCAGGTAAAATAAGAACATCCCCCACATACAATACGTCTAGTCGCTTCTCGTGGATTTTCATAACCTTGCTGTGCGAAAATGGGATATGCATTCGAAATGGATGATCGAGTGATTATATATATCACGAGCGATATGGAAATGGATCGAGTAATCTGTTCTTTTATCCAAGAAAAGGTATTTATAGTTTGTATGGTCCAATCATTGATTCCGAAAATTTCTACAATAAATTGGGTAGGTTGCTAGAATAGTTCCCTATCCCCGATTCTGCTATTTGCTTTAACCGAAACTGAATTTTATGAAATAATATTACTGGAATAGGGGAGGAACTCCCCACCTTAGATGGGTAGAAATATAAAGAGGAAGTACAATTTTGAATGCTTTGGTTATGTACAAAGTAACAAACATTTGAATTCTAAATTCGAATTGGATTTAGATTCGTATACCCTTTTTTATTCTTTTCAGTCAGTCATTGAATGATAAATCACTACAAGTGATGGGGATGCACGATTTAAATAACTGAAAATCCAATATTTTAAGATTGTATCTAGAATGACTGGAAAAGTGGAAACAAGACCATATAAAATTTGATCGTTATGGGCAAATCCAAAATCTTTGTAGATAGAGCCAATCATTAGTTCCCAACCAAGGGGCGAGTGAAATCCGATACATAAATCAGTTAATAAAAGAATAGAAAAAGCTTTTACTGTGTCACTTAAGTTATATAGGAATCCCTTGAGCCCAAGAGTTAAGAAGAATAAGTTCTTTATTTTTCCAGAATAGAATAACCGCTTAGAATAAGGAAACAGATTAAATTTGTCGAGAAGTGCAAAATAATATGGATACAATCCTCATTACGCATCTTGATCAATTGAATCGTTTCATTGTGGATTCCTATACGAAGCTTTTGTAGATGTGTTTCCGGATATTCCTTTATCATTTCGTCCAACAAGCGGAGTTCCTCTAATTCGATGAATTTTTCTATAAGATTTTTTTTCTTGAATAGCATTCAAAAAAGTTTCAGATTGTTCAGTATTCCACCAATTAGTAACCCAAGATTCTAGAATTCTTTGAAATGATAGAGAGATCCACCAGGGTAAGAATACTATAGATACAAGATATAGAAAAGAAATAAATGCTTTGTTTTTTTCCATTTTTTTTATCTATAAATTGTTAATGAACCCGTCGCGTTCGTCGACTTTATGCGATCTAATATTTCTATCAAACATGAATTATATTCCAATGTATCGAATCCGTGAGTCTATTGTTTTTTTTTTTTGTGATTTAATAATTAGTCCTTGAATCTTGAAAGAATACAGAAATAGACAAAAAAGTCCACTTTGAATTTGAATGAAGAAATGATATAAAAAAAAGAGTGTTTCCGGATATTGCAATTGATCCAAGTCGAAGCAAATCAATTCCTTGCTTTCGACGAATACACGGCATAGTGACTTTATTTTTCAAAATACTTCAATTGGTACACGCAAGAAATAGGCCAATTCAACAGCTTTTTGTTCAATTTCTCGTGGAGTCAAATTCTCATCAGTACGAGTCAAAGGAATGGCTCCCTGGCCTCTGGTTTTCCAAATAAAGGACACGACGAGTATAAATACCCTCTTTAAGTTCTATTCTAATAGACTGAATATTGTTTATAAGAAATCGGAAGAAGATGCGACGGTTTTTTCCAGGGAATCCCCAACGAAAAATACAGACTATTCCTTCTTTTCTATCGAATCGATCATAACCATTACCTACATTTCACGAAATTGCACACCATAAATATGAGCTAATAAAGAGGCCCGCAATCCCATAGAAAGACATCACTATTCCTTGTGGAAAAAAAGAATTTACTGGGAGGGAAATAAAGATATCAAATTTCTACCAAGATAGCTGGAAATTCCAACCAATAAGAATTTAAAAGAACCTAAAAAAAGGATAAAGGCCCAGCAGAAATTACTTATTTTTCGAGATCCCGTTATAAGTTCTACCCATATACGTTCTGATCACCAATTCATACTAGATCTGATTGCATTTAATTTGAATTGAAAGAATACCCAAAATGAATTGTACTTTCCTTACTCTGTCTTGTTTCTGATGTAACTCTCATCAACTAGTCTTATTCTGATATCGGATGTGTAACGCCCCGAAAATACATAACCTTAATCGTCAGCGGAATCATAGCTTAAGCCTGTGGGCTAGATAATTCATCTATACATTTGCTCATCATAAAACAATACTTGTTCGTCTATCATACAAAGTGTTCTAAACCTCATAGGATCATACATAGTCTCCTCAACACATCTCTTTATAATAGACATATTGTAACTGTTCTTCAATACCTAAAACATAAAACAAAACGTCATGAGCCGAGACTCAGTAACATACTAACCTAACATCGTAAAAGCATTTCAATTTATTTTAGTTGCAAACAGGGAGAAGAGAAATAGTAAAACCATCTCGTAAACATAGCCATTAAATCATAATCATAAAACATTATCATCACTCTTTGTCATGTTCATCATCATATATCTTTTACTTTGGTAACTTGGCTAGTACAACAGAAGGGACGTCTCCCCAAAAACATACAGAAAGGTGGCCACAACATAGGTGACACTTTCGGTGCCCACATTTTTAACAGAAGGGCGGTCACTACATAGGTGACACTTGCGGTGCCCACAGAAAGGCGGTCACAACAAAGGTGACACTTGCGGTGCCCACGGGATACTGCCAAGAATCATCTTTCACTTAACTTTATCATGTTTCGTTTCTTTGCGTATCATAATTACATTACATCATCATAATCGTAATCATAAAACGTAATCTTAATCGTAACGTAACCATAATTACATTACCTCATCGTAATCATAATCATGGAACGTAATTATAATCATTAAACTTAATCATAACATATTTTCATAACATTAAAATTGGCATACTTCATAGCATTAAATCATTTAATAAACATCATTTACATAGCAAACATTTCATATCCCGCACACCATAAATATCATAGCATTATAAACATTTCATAAAAGCATCATATGAAACATAGTTGGAAGGGGAGTGCGGGTGCTAGCAGTAGACGTTACCTGAAATTCTGCTTACCAACTTTGATAGCCGAGGGAGGCTTGTAATATCCTTTATCCTTTTTAATCTAATCAAGAATAGTGATATTAATAAATGTTTTTAACCTTAGCTTTAGGTTTTATTATTAGTTTAGAGCTTATTATAGTCATAAGGTTTATCATATCGTCATTGTCCTGGTTATAAAGTCATACTTATTGTTTAAGTCATAAGAAGATCAATTATCGATAGTCGTTATTATTTAAGTTATTCTTAACTTATCAAAGTAACTTATCATTAAACCAACCATTATTAAACAAGATTATTAATGATTAGACAATTGATTTCCATAATATTATTTAGTCGTACTAAATTGATAAAGCAACTTAATAAAAAATTATAAGTAGACATGAGTATTAGTGATTATTAGGTGAGAAAAATAAATTATAAATTATACTCAAATACATAATTAACCGAGGTAATTCAAAATTCTTTAATTCCATAAATCGAATTAAGTTTATACGATTAACAAAGAGCATGTATTAAATCTTAACATTTTATTAGCAAATAACATAAACAAGTGAGATAATTTAGTCTATAGCTTAGTGGTCCATAGATCTATTAAGAACATATTAGGAGTCAACATAAAAGACTCATATAGTTTAAGTGAGAAGGTTTAATATTAAAAGTTGGATTATTAGCAACCAGCAAGTTATTAGTCTAACATCATGAATTAACCCACAAATAAGTTTCATCTCTTTAGCCTAACACTTAGCTTAAGTTCTAATAGGATTATCATAAGCCCAAACTAATATAACTAACAAAGGTATTACATGGGCTTGAATTATTAAGCTAATATCAGAATTAAAACCCAAAGGTATGAGTAATACCTCTGCTCTTTATTTAGCAGCGAAGATAAGAGCCACGAAGAGAAAGGGTGCAGCTTCGTGAGTCTGACGGACATGGGTGGTGGCGACGAGGCGACTCCGGCGTGGCCGCAAGCAGCGCAAAGAAAAGGGGAAGAAAGAGAGTCGCGACGCGAGAGAGAGAGAGAGATAGTGCGGGAGATGTGAGAGCTGGGAGTGCAGCTCGGTCGAGGGAGTGGCGCGCATAGATGCGTCGGTGGTCGGCGCCAGGTGGAGCGGGTGCTTGCGGTGGTCAGGCAGGTGGTTGGTACTGGTAGCACACAGGGTGGTATTGTGGTGGCTAGAGGAGAGAGAAAGAGGGCTATGTAGTGTGATACTTGGGGGACATGGCTATTTATAGCCATGGTTGAGTGTCTAGAAGCTTGAGATTGAAGATAAGAATGAGATGATGGATTGAAGAGAATTTGAGTATGAATTTCCCTCTTGAAGTAATGGTGGCAGCAGCTTAGTGGGTGGGAAAGAAGAAAATTTTATCTTGAGTTGCCATGTATAGGGAGGAAGGTAGAAGAAAGAAGGAATTTGGTGGGAAAGTCAAATTCAAGTTTATCTTCACTACTACTTCTTTTTCCTTCATTTATTTTTGGTTGGAAATTTATATTTTTGGGTTGTGTTAAACTTGGGCTTAAAACTTGAATGTTTGGATTTTGGCTAAAATCATTGACCCAAAAGTCATATAGGAAAAACATTATAGTTAAATCATTACCATAAATATCACTTATCTAAAGTAAATATACTTATTTTAGAAAAAGATCTTAACCATGATCATTTCGAAAAAATTTATGACGTAATTAAACTAATAAGCATAATTAGTAATTAGAAAATCGAGTTTAAAAAGTCGGGGTATTACAGGATGTGTTTCACTTTTACTTTTATTTTTATTTAAATATTTATTTAATTTATTTCTATTTTCATTTTTAGTGAGATCAAAATAATAACATCGACCCCTATCTAGTCCTCTTTCCACATAGATAATGGCTCTTTCATTTATGTTCGGAAGAAATCGCGTGGCATACCAACCTGCTACATAGATATTTGTGTTATGATTCAAGTCTAAGTCTTGAAATAGAAGAAGATCTTAACAATCTTATTTTTTTGAACATAAAGAAATAAAGAAGCTATTGCAATTGCCGGAAATACTAGGCCTACTAAAGGCACCAAAATAGATGGAAAGTTCATAGTTGTCATAGAATAATTAATTAGAATTCTAATTCTATAGAAGGAGTATAGTATATAATAAGTACAAGAAATGTAGAACTAAAAAATAAATTCGATTTCTACATATAATATATGATAATCGACTTTATTTTCTTATTCTTGATCTTTTTTTCTTTCTTTTGCTTCTACTAATTCAAGAAAATAGAAGATTTCTTATAAACTCAATTTCCAAAGGATTCGTTAGAGTCTGATCCAAGAGGTATTTTTAATAAAGATTCCCAGAAAATATCGAAGACGCAAAAAGCTATTTTTTAATTCGAGTTCTATACATATGTAAGTGTAAGAAGGGAACATGCCTTTTTTTTATTTGACTAATTTCACAGAAGAAAAAGGAAGAAGTCATTCTTTTATCTTGTTGATCGAGTTTTCCTAATTATTCACATTTTAAAATTCTTTTTCTTATTCCAAAATTAGGATGTTGCTAACCAAAAGCCCCCATTCTCTGGTTTTTACTTTTATTCCAATAAACAGAAAAACAAAATATTTTTTGACATAAATAAAAAAAATGGACCTTAATCCTCGACTTTATTTTGATTCAACGGAAAAAAAGCATGCAGCTGAAATAACTCACTTAGAACGCCTTCAAATGAGTAGTTCAGACAGAATCGAACTTCTGATTGATCCGGGTACTTGGAATCCTATGGATGAAGATATGGTCTCTATGGATCCTATTGAATTTCATTCAGAGAAGGAAGCTTATAAAGATCGTATTGATTCTTATCAAATAAAGAGAGGTTTAACTGAAGGTGTTCAAACAGGTATAGGTCAACTAAACGGTATTCCTGTAGCAATTGGGGTTAAGGATTTTCAGTTTAGGGGAGGTAGTACGGGATCTGTAGTAGGGGGAAAAAATCACCCGAGCAGTTCTCCTTGCTCCAAAATGACCCCCACATGCATGATTATGACAAAAGGTGAGAATCGATATTACCTCATTATCGGGAATGCACCTTCTAATCACTTGATCTGCACAATGTTTCCACAAATATGGATCGTCCCATACATAATGCTTTGCATCACTTCGTAATTTATCTCTTTGTGCTTTTAGAAAATAAGGAGGAAATTTGTTAGAGACAAGGAATTCACAATGTTAGCATACCATGGACTAAATTCCTTAGGGGCGAACAAATGTTCATCCGGGAATTCTTCTCGAATTGGTTCTTTCCACGGTTTTTCAATATTCTTCTCTAAATCATAGGAAGACACCAATCTACTCAAATGATCCGCTACTAAATTCTCGATCCCCCTTTTGTCTTTCACCTCCAAATCAAACTCGCTCAAAAGTAGAATCCACCTGATCAATCGTGGCTTAGCTTCTTTTTTCGTCATTAAATGACGAAGAGCTGCATGGTCAGTATATACAATAATTTTGTTCCAAGCAAATAAGATCTAAATTTTTCTAAAGAAAATACTACAGCTAACAATTCTTTTTCAGTAGTACAAAAGTTACGCTAAGCCTCATTTAAAGTCATGGAAGCAAAATAGATGGCATGAGGTGCTCTCCCCACCCTTTGACCTAACACTGCTCCGACGGCGTAATCACTTGCATCGCACATGATCTCAAAGGGAAGAGACCAATCAGGTGGTTGTATTATTGGAGCCGAGACGAGTCTTTCTTTCAAGGTATCAAAGGCACTTTTGCAATGTTCGTCAAAAGAAAAATCCACATCCTTTTGCAACAGCTTACATAAAGGAGATGAAATCTTCGAAAAGTCCTTGATGAACCTGCGATAAAAAACTGCATGGCCAAGAAAATAACGTATTTCTCGAACATTAGTAGGATAAGGCAAATATTGAATGGTATCTACCTTAGCTTTATCTACCTCGAGTGCTTTTTCGGAAACCACATGGCCTAAAAAAATCCCTTGTCGCACCATAAAATGGCACTTCTCGGAATTCAACACAAGATTAGAATCTATACATCTTTTAAGCACAAAAACTAAGTGTTGCAAACAGCTGTCAAAAGAATCTCCATGTATAGAGAAATCATCCATAAAAACTTCAACAAACCTCTCGACATATTCAGAGAATATACTCATCATACTCATCATACGTAAATATGGTTTTCTCTTAATCCTCTGGCGCAATAGCCACCTGAAAGTACCCTGAATAACCATCTAAGAAGCAATAGAAAGCATGACTAGTAAGTCTTTCAAGCATCTGATCAATAAATGGCAAAGGAAAATGGTCTTTCCTAGTCACAGCATTCAATTTACGATAATCAATGCAAACAAGCCATCTATTTTGGATACGTGTAGGAATCAACTCACCATTTTGGTTCTCCACAACAGTTACACCCGTTTTCTTAGGCACAACTTGGGTAGGACTAACCCATTTGCTATCAGAAATAGGGTAAATCATACCTGCTTGGAGTAATTTCATGAAATCTGCTTTCACTACCTCCATCATAGGTGGGTTTAACCGGCGTTGTGGTTGCCTCATTGGTTTCGCGTCATCTTCCACCAAGATCCGATGCATGCATGTGGTAGGACTTATGCCTTTGATGTCGGCAATCGTCCATCCAATTGCTTCTCTATGCTCCTTAAGAACTTCAATAAGTCTTCCTTCTTGCTTCTTGGTGAGCTGACTTGAGATGATCACTGGTAATGTTTCTCCTTCTCCAAGGAGCACATACTTCAAATTATCGGGAAGTGGCTTCAATTCCACTTTTGGGGCCTGCAAAACAGATGGTAACAACTTCTCTTTAGGAATGGTTAGTGGGACGGGTTCAAAATCAAAAGGGACCGTCGGAAGCTTGTCTTGATCTTCCAAAACTTGCACCATTTCCTACAAATTAGCGCTTAAAACATACTCAATTTCATCATCTTTCAAACCATGTTCAAGAGCCACATGCAATTCATCTTTACCATCAATTTCAAATACGTCTGGCGAAAAAGAGTCAATCACATCTATAGAGTAACATGAATGATCGTCACTCGGGAATTTCATGGAATCATAAATGTTAAACTCTACCGTATCTCCATCAAACTCCATAGTAAGAGATCCACTATGCACATCAATTTTAGTTCTAGCGGTTTTCAAGAATGGTCGCCCTAATAAAATAGGGGTCGCATGTTTATTGTGTTCCATATCTAGGACATAAAAATCGGCAGGTTAAATTAACTTATCAACCTTAACTAACACGTCTTCAACTATTCCCTTAGGATAAGCATTAGAACGGTCAGCTAACTGAATCACAACACCTGTTTCGTGTAAAGCATCTAACTTCAAGGACTCATACAAAGAATACGGAATTACGTTTATAGAACCCCTAAGTCTAGCATAGCCTTTGGAAACGTGGTGTTCCCAATCACACAAGGTATAGCAGACATGCCTGGATCACTGCATTTTGGAGCAAGTTTCTTTTGGAACATCGCAGACACATGTTCGCTAACCTTAACCTTTTGAGCTCCCCTTAATCTTTGTTTTCTTTTGGTAGTTCACATTTCTTTAAGGAACTTTGCATACCTAGGAATTTGTTTTAAAGCATCTAAAAGGGGAAAATGTTTACCTCACATTTACGAAAAGTTTCGTAAATGTTCCTGTTGCTTTCCTTTCTTCGAGTGTCTTTTAGTGCCTCTGGAAATGGTGGAACCGACTCATAAGGTAGTGGAGGTGGTGGTTGCTTGGATTGCTCACCTGATGTAGATGGCATTGGCTCGGCATCAGGCACCAGTTAATAAACAACGACCTCTTCCTCTACCTCTTTGTCTTTAGCGGTCGCTTTATCATTGCTCTTTAGTTCTCTTCCACTTCCTAGTGTTATGGCACTTGCATTTTGTCTCGGATTAAGCTCCGTTTGAGACGGTAGCTTACCCGAATCACAAGCCTCTAGTTGGCTCACTGCACCCGAGACCTGACTCATTTGCATTTCCAGATTCTTTATGCTCGAACGGGTCTCCTCCTGAAACTGAACCATATTTCCCTGCATGTTATTAACATTTTAGTTAAAGCATTAATCATATCCTCTGTAGATATGCTGGTACTCGATCCCTGTGATTGGCCTTGCAGCCGGAAATGTGGAGCTCCTTGCTCCGGTGGCCTCGAATAAGGAGGTGGTGGGCGGTTATACTGATGTGGTGGCTGCTGGTTCCCTGATGTGTTCCCGTACCTCAAATTAGGATGATCCCGCCATCCTGGATTGTAGGTGCTCGAATACGGATCATATCTTTTTTGGAAATCCTGACCCTGAAAACCGGCCGCCTTAACTTCTTCACTCGGTTCTTCTTGTAGATGAGGGCAAAAATCAATTGGATGATTTGAAGAGCAAATTCCACACGTCTTCACTTGGTGAGTTTTCTCTTTCACTACGAATTCTCGCATCATGGATGTGAGAGCCTGCACCTGATCTTCCAACTCAGAAGAGCTAGAACCCTAGGCGACCACATGTCGAGTTCCAGACCTTCTACTAAACTGCCTCGAGCCTTCAGCAAGCTCACTTAACAGTTCCTTAGCAGCGAGTGCGGTTTTATTCACAATGGAGCCACCACTTGCTGCGTTTACCATCCTAACATCCTCATCACACAAGCCATTATAGAAGTACAACACCAAATCTTCCTCTGAATAACCGTGGTATGGACAGCTAGCACATAACTTCTTAAACCTCTCCCAGTACTCATAAAAAGACTCATCACCCCGTTGCTCAATGTTACTTATCTCCTTCTTCAATGTAGATGATTTAGAAGTGGGAAAATATTTCTCGAGAAAGCTCGTTTTCAATTGTGCCCAGGTGGTGATGCTGCCGGCCGGAAGGTAGTACATCCAGTCCTTTACTGTGCCTTTTAGTGAAAAGGGGAAGGCTTTAAGCTTGATTCTATCTTCCGAAACTCCACTTGGTTTCATGCTGCTGCATACCACATGAAACTCTGACAAATGTTTATTGAGATCTTCATCATTTAGCACATGGAATGAGGGAAGCAAATGTATCAACCCCTGCTTTAGCTCGAATGTGTCCCCCACTTCCGGTTCCGAAAATGTGATACATAAAGGCTGTTGGTCAAGGTTAGGAGCAGTGAGCTCCTTTAAAGTGCTGTGCTCGACTCTGGGAGGCATCTCTTCTTCGAATTCAAGCGAAAAAAGGGAGCTCTCTAAAGCCTTCACGCAATTCTCTTCTCAACCTGAAAAGAGTTAGTTCTAGATCTCGATCCTACTACAAAGGCTCTTGGTTAGTAGCGCGAGTAATAACCATAAACCACAATGCAAGCAATACAATAAAAAAAAACATACACTAAATACAATCAACTAACACCGTTTCCCCGGCAATGGTGCCAAAATTTGGCGGGCTCTTGTCGTGAGAGTCACCAAATATGAATTTCTCCTACTCTCTTTTACAAATAAATATAGATAGGAAGTAGGGTTTGTATCCACAGGAAAATGTGGGGAGCGAGTGTATTTAATGAAATTGATCACCTAGATTTCTCTACGTGATAAACAATCGAGGCAATAGGGGATTTTTACTGAAATCAAAAATCTAGACTAGCAAACAAGATGAAAATCAATTAGTGAAAGTCAATAATAACGAATTTAGGGTCCGGTTGATATCCACTTCTATGGATCCATTTACTGATTTACTACAAATCCACTCAATTCTTGGTTAATTATCGTTAAGGATTGAATCCTCCGTTCTCCTAAGTTTTAGTTAAGTAACTACGATCTGCGCATTACAAAATCCTAATTCTCAATCAACCTCTCCTAGCGTCGAGATTCAAACTAAGAATCGCATTAAGAATAGAGAACCGATAATATTGCCGATATTTAAATAAGTGCTAAACATTCAACAACTTGCCTAGCTTAACTAGATCCACTCAATAATGTTCAGCATAAATCAAGAGAACCTAGCTTAATACAACATGGTTGAGCATATAACATCAGACTATATCCAAAACCTAGTATTAAGTCAACAACAAACATCAACTAGTAGTACTCCTAGCTAATCCAAGCCATGACCATAAACATTAATATCTTAAGCTAGACAATAACCAAGATAGAGAGTAAGAGAAAGAGTAAATCTTACAATAAACCGTCAAAAGCTTCAATCAACCATTCCCAAGAGAGTTTAAGCTACACGTTCCATGATTCTTGTCCAAAATTCCAATGAAAAGTACATAGAGTTGAGTGCAAGATGAGAGCTAGAAACTAAACTAAAAAAGAGTTATTTCTAAGAGTGGCTAACCCACTAGGGTTCTGAAAATTAGCCTATTTATACTCCCCTAAGAAAACATAATGAAAAAGGAAGAAAGTTACGAGTTGTCTAAGTCGGCAACTTAGCCGACATTGTCCAGCGCCAGGGGTCGCGAGGTGCGGCAGACGTCGCGGGGTGCGACATAGCCTTGTCGCGAGGTGCGAGCAGGGTCGCACCCCGTATTTTGCGACTGATTCGAACAAACCACAAAAATGCCCAGGTCGCGAGGTGCGGTACTGCTCGCGAGGTGCGACTACCTGGGCTTGCCTTGAACTTGCTTGCTGCTTGATTGGCTGGCGAGAATGATGATGGTGCCTATGCTGTCCAATGATGTTGATGCTTGCGTTGATGCCGTTGATGCTCAAAGTGACTATAGTCCAATGCTCCCAACAACTCCAAACACTCATACCCAACAACAACACGACGACTCCAAAGGCTCAAAATGTTGCATCTTAACACTCTCTTACAACTTCAACCTTGAACTTTCGCTAAAGCCTAAAAGTGCGCTAATGTCCATGACTACGACCAAACCTTCCATCCAAAAGCGTCTAAAACAACGTAAAACTTCGATAAACTTGAACACATCAATCTTCTATCATTCCAAATCATAACAAGGAATAAACAACATCATAAACTTAACAATTTCCAAGCAAAGTTATCCACCAATAACCTACCCAAAAAAAACCACATGAAATGCATACGAAAACGTAATGGAATTTACACAAAAATCATGCAGCAAGCAAACAGACTAGCATGTCTACCTTGACCATGCGTGCGCTCAGTGCAGGAGCATACGCTCGGCGCAGCTCTTATGCGTCTTACGCACAGACGCCACGTCTAACGCATCTCAGTGCGTCCGACGCATCTGGACGAAAATCCTAGACTAATTCGAAAGTTCACAAAACCCAATTATTTCACAAAACGAACGCTAAACTTCAGCAACAATAATTCGTAAATTTCAATACTCTAATAATTTCAACAACACAACTAATCATAAGTAAAGTTATAAAACTTAATTCACATGAGAATCAATCATAGGAAAAATCCTATAATCACAAGAACTACCATCTTAACATAAACTAATCATAAGAAACTAGTAACAACGATTCTAATAACATGATTAACCATTCCTACCAAACAAAAAACAAGTAACAACAACAAAATATGTTCTTCACAACACAAAAAGTATGCGACACACCCACTTACACAATGTATTCATCAAATTTCCAAGTTAAAAACATAAATCATACAAGCCTAAACATAATCCTAACAATTAAATCTTTTCCCTAAAACTACAACGATTTCTAGTGGTCTAAGATAATTACTAGTTACCTAGAACGTCGGGAACATTTTAGCAACAAAGACACTAGGCGTAATTCACTCGAGTAGAGTGTTCATCCTCCAAATCGTCTCCTAAAGCATCAAAGCTTCAATTAGTAGAAGGTTTAGGATGAGAGAAACAACAAAGATTAAACATAACAAGTTTAGGATTGATGAAAGAGAGAAATCTTTCTCATACTTGGTCGAAAATAGTGTGCAACAATACGGAAGAAATGCTGAAATTTTTCTGATATAAAAATCAAATTTTTGCAAGGAAAAATGAAAGGTTAAAGAGTGTTTTAATGAGGGATTAATGGGGGTTACAAGAAATTCAAAGGTTAGCTTAATGAGCACCAAAAACTCTTCATTCTCCTCTCCAAACTTGCTGATTTTCGGCCAGCACAACAAAGTCACACATGATGTTCATTTCATCACTCAAGTCGGTCCAACGATGTTATAAAAACGCTACGCGACGAAACCGCATCCTAAACGCCTAAATAAATAACGAAACTAATATAACCTTTTTAAATAAATAACTAACCACTTTAAGTAAAATATATATAACCATAACACACATATATATATACTAAACATATTCACAAGCCTAAAAATATTTTAGTAATAAATTATTTAATTTTTAACGAGAAAATACTAACTTAGTATAATTAACCGCGAAAAATTAGGAGCAAAAACAACGGGGTGTTACAAATTATTTGACCATTAACTCTTTATAAAAGTGTTTGTTAAAATCTGTGTTGCTCTATTAGTGTTGATTATTTAGTGCAAGAGAAATACAAAAGCCAGAAGCTAACAAAAAAAAGATTTTTCCTTATGGCTAGCTTTTCAACTACCTATAAAACCATTCAACTAAACACTTTACTTTGGGCTTGGCAATTGACTATTGGTTGTTTTACTTGGTTAGCTTAACTAGGTGTTTAAATCGGCTTTTATGTTGGTTGTTTGATTACTTAACTGGTTATAGAAGTGTTTTGTAAAATCAATTATTAATATTGGTTGTTTAATGCAAAATGAATACAAAAGCCAATAGTCAACTTAAAAAGCTGTTAAAATTAGCTTTTCAACCACTCAAAAAGCAACTTACCAAACACTTTTTAGCTGTTTAACCACATGAATAAAACAAAACCAAAAAAGCGATGGAAAAACTAGTTATCAAATACCCCAAAAGCCAAATTTTAATAAAAAGGTACCCATAAGCCAACTTTTAATAAAAAAAAGCTATCCAAAAATTATTTCATATGTTTCTTAACAAGTGGCACACTTCCCTTATATGGAAATACCACAATAAGTGACACATAACTTGAAAAGTTGAAATGACAATAAAAATTAAGATGAGACTATTACCTATTTGATTCACTTAATTACCTTAATTTATTATGGCCCTAATTTTTTCTCTCCAAATATTTGCCAAACATATTTTAGCTAATTTGAATCAAAGTAGAAAACAAAGTACAGCAAAGAATAGTTGGGGGCTTTTTAGAATACCTTGGAAGATAGTGGTAGGTAGGAGACCGTTGAAGGTGACAAATTTGAAATCCAAACCGATCTCACTTTAGCTCCCACCGCGTCAAATTCATTGCTTCATCTCATACCAATTTAGTGGTGTAAATTCACTCTTGTAGCCTCATTAATCATACACATTCGTCAACTTTTTTCTTTTCTTCTTTGTGACATGATATTACTAAATTAGTTCATATTCCAATCACTTAATAATCGATAAAGTATTAGAAAAAAAAAAATACCCCTCAATTTTTATATGGATGTTCCAACTTCCATATTGACTTTTTCATTAATTAAAAATTGTATTTTGACAACATTTTTTGACATACTTCTTCTGATCGAAATTAGTTGTGACACTTTTCAAATCACGTACTCCTAGGCAATTTTTGGAGAGGAGAGAGATAGAGAAAAAAAACAAAAGGGTCCCATGTGATAGAAGAGAGATAGAGAGAAAGTGTCACAACTAATTTGAAACAGAGGAAGTATGTATAAAACCCAAAGTTTTTTTTTGAGGGGATAAAACCCAATGTTAACATATAAGATATACTAGTCTTATGCTCGCTATCTTCTTCCTATATAATAGAGATAGGGATGCAGTTATCTTAGTTTTTTGTTTGATTAAAACATGTAGTTAACCTTTTTTTTTTCCTTTTTCTATTTTTTGGTATCGCCCACGTGTTACCTTATACTTCCTCCGTTTCTTAATAAGTGCAACATAGAGAAAGTGGGGGAATACCAAGGAATGTGGAGAGAGAGTTGGGATCACAATAAAGTAGAGTAATTCAAGTGATGAAACAAAAAAGTTGCGGTCCCCTCTTGCTTTTTGGTGGCATATTTGTAATAATATTGAACTTTTTTTACCATTTTGAACTTGGTTGCACTTATTGTGACTATTCCAAATAAGGGAAGTGTTGCACTTATTAAGAAACGGATATAGTATAATAGAGATCTACAAAATATTAACTTTTTAGTAAAAAATAATTATTTTTGCTTAAAGGTGTTAATGTGGCTAGCTTACTCGCAAACTATTTGAGTCCGGCTCGAAAATTTTTAGAGGTGAGCATAGCAAAGTTCAATTTGAAAAGTCTGTGAACAAGCTCAAAATATGTTTTAGTTATATTATTTTCCATATTATAGAAATAAAATAAAAATTTAGCTCAATAAAAGTGTTCCTATATGCGCTGTATCCTGCTGCATGTCATTTTCTCTGTTGTTCCTTTCGTATTAACCCCCGCTCTCCCCCTCTCTCTCCTCTCCATCTTACCAGTACTGTACTGATGAAGTCACTTTCTCAGTAGATAAAACTTCATTCCACAAACTATAACTCTTAATCTCTCTCCTCTTATAATCCTCAATTTTTCTCTCTTTTTCTTCCACTAATTAATTCTGGAGCATCACTCATCACTTTATCATCATCTGGTAAGTTAACTTTGCTTAAATTTTCAATAATACTACTATTTCATTATTTTCCACTTTTTGAAAATTAATATTTTACCCTGTAATTTTCTTTTAAAATTTTGCTCTTGATTTCTTAAGATTAGAAGATTCCTTTGTGTTTCTACCTTATCTTTTTCACTTTTTCTTCTTTTTAGGTTTTTTAAATTGTGGTTTATTTGGTTGTGAATGCTAGCTTTTGGGTGGTATAATTAAATAAAATAAGTAATCATGTTTAGTTCTTTTTTGCCTTTATTTTACCCTTTATTTTGTTGTTAAGAAGGTTTGAGTTATAATTATTCATTATTTGTAATATTTGATATGAGTATTTTCTCCATGAACATATTTTTCTATGCTGTTCAGGTGAGAATTTTTATTGGGTTATTTGGTCTGTTCAATACAACAATTTTTGCTTTCTGTTTTTTTCCCTTGATCTCGAGTTCCGGTATTTGCAGTTGTTTTATTTGTATGTGTTTACTGCATAATAGATATTTTGTAAATATTATTGTGAATGTGTGAATTTTCTTGAGAATGTGTAGGAAGTGTTAAAATGTTTGCACATTTTTTGATCAGTTTAATTTCTCTTTAGTTGGTGAAAATGCCGGAAATTCAACTTGGTGCTCACACTTTGAGATCCCATGGTGTGCAAGTGGCTAGAATACATATGCATGATTGGTTAATTCTTTTTCTTCTAGTGGTGATTGATATTGTACTGAATGTTATCGAGCCGTTTCATCGATTTGTGGGAAAAGGCATGATGGAAGATCTTAGGTATCCTTTGAAAGGCAATACCGTTCCTTTTTGGGCTGTCCCGGTATGTTGAGTACTTGGATCTTTTATGGTGTATTATGTTATGTCTATTGTCATTGGGCAAAACTTCTGCAAAGTAACAAATTATTTCTCCTTTCTTGTTTCTGTTCACAGTTTGTTGCAGTATTGTTGCCCTTCTGTGTCATTCTTATCTACTATTTCATTCGGAAGGATGTCTATGATTTTCATCAAGCAACTCTCGGTATGTATAATGTTTATGTTGTTCAAGGAGGAATCTGATAAAAGATTTACTTGGTTCGTTAGCATTTACTAAACTTCTTGTTCTATTTTTTCTAGGTCTCCTCTTTTCTGTACTTATAACTTCTGTCATTACTGACGCAATTAAAGATGGAGTTGGTAGACCTCGTCCTGATTTCTTTTGGCGTTGTTTCCCTGATGGAAAAGATGTAGGTTTTCTAACTTCATCAGTAGTTGTAAGCTCCCATTTCTGTAGCTTATGGGTCACTGGGATATTTGGGCTTCCTTTTCAAGTTTCATTGTTATCATTGTTTTCCAGGTCTATCATAATGTCACAGGAGATGTTCTGTGTACTGGTTTTAAGGCTGTCATCAAAGAAGGCCATAAAAGCTTTCCAAGTGGGCATACTTCTTGTAAGTGACACACATGCTCTTTGTCATGTTATGCAACTAAAAAACATAACGACTCATTAAATGTCCTGCCTAGGAAAATTATGGATTGGGTGTTTGTGCAGCCATCCCCCTTATTTCTTAAAGTTCTTCAGAGAGGTTATTTATCATGATATGCATTATAATTTTCTTTTGTGATTTTAGGAAACTGTAAGTAAGTTACATCTTGACTGCATACCATAATTTGCTGAAGCAGGAACCCTGTGGACCAGCAGAATATCTATATGTCACCCCCATAGCACTTCCCAATTTTCCATTGAATTTGAACTCTATACTTTTTACTCTTCAGTATAATATTAATCTAGTCCTGAGATTTACCACCTCAAGTTCTTATTGCATATAGCACTCAATCTTCATCCTCAGTTTCATTCGGTTTAAATTAAATTTATTATTCAATTATTGAATGTTTTACTTGCTGAAAAGATTGAAAGATTGCCTGACAATGTGTAGGGTCCTTTGCCGGTCTTAGTTTCCTAGCATGGTACTTGGCAGGGAAAATAAGATGTTTCGATCGAAGGGGCCATGTTGCAAAGCTTTGCATTATTTTTTCGCCGATACTTTTGGCTGCGATGGTGGGAGTTTCTCGTGTGGATGATTACTGGCATCACTGGCAAGACGTCTTTGCAGGAGGTCTGATAGGTACGGAGTGCTTTTTAATAATTTCGGAAATCTTTGCCGATAAATCATATTTCATTTTGAGTAGATCTCTTACTTTTATTTTTTTTTATGTACCCCACAGGTCTGGTGATTGCTTCATTCTGTTACTTACAGTTCTTTCCACCACCATATGATACAGATGGTAATGCCCTTTTGGTTTCTGGTTTTGTTTGTTTTTCCTTCTAACTATGAATTATGGTTTACCGACTTGAAATAGGGTTTGCCTATCTCACATATCTGTCAAAGAGCGGATGATGATGGGTAGTGAGTAGAGACACCAAAGTAATCTTTATTTAGAGCATTCTTTTGTGAAATTAAATTTCCATCTAAAATAGTATTCCCTCTTTCGTATTATTTCCTCACTTGCCTCTGGCACGAAGATTAAAATTAGTGGATAGAGAAAGAAAAGGTAAGAGAAAGTGTGAGGCTGGAGGATAGTATCAAATCTTGGCTGCATTACCACATTGTAAAGTTTTTTGAGCTTATGACGACCGAGATATAAGGCCGCAGCTGCAAAGTGTCCGCATTTTCCACAAAAATGGTTCCGCAACCATTATTTGGATCATGACAGCATCCTAGATTTAAAGTCATGGATTGGAGAGAGAGAGAGAGAAAGTAAGATGAAGTTTACTTGAAAGAAAAAGGGTGTAAATTGATAGACAATCAATAAAGATTAGTCTGCAAAATTTGTATGGTCGGAGGAGTATATATCTGACTATGTGTTACCTAATAGGGTCAATTTTGAGGTTTCCGGTTCAAGAAGCTGGCATGTAAATTTGAAATATTTGGAGGAACTTGTTGGTTAGTCAATATATTAATATTTCAAATATGGTGGAGAGTCATTAAGGTGGTTGAGCAAAGTTAGTTCTTATATAGTGTATATTTCATAGTCTCTTTTGGCTTGGTTGTAGCAGGTGAAAATTGAAATCATTGTTAGCAGTATGAGTAAGCAATTGATAGGGTTTTTATTTTGGGGGTGGGAGAATGGGGTGGCATGGTTTGTGGTCTAGAGTTCTATACTTAAAGGTTCAGTTTTCAGAGCTATCCAGGATTTGCATCCTTGATGGGAGTTTGGGGACATGTTAACTAGATGAGATGATGATCAAAAGCATTGGAGCTTGCTACTCTTCATATTCTGCAGTGATTGAGCTTTCACTGGTTAGTATAATGTGTAAGAGCTACCTTGAACATGCTTTCTGACTCGACAATAGACTCAATCAGCTAGAAAGAAAGGAGGTCAAGGTATATGGAGACATATGGATAATAGAGCACTCTTTGCCTTCATACTCCTCCGACCCTCGATTGAGGTTCTTGGGTGACTGCTAAGTTCAAATCTATTATGGAGGATTTGTTTTAAAGAAGAGCCTTTTTTTGGTAAGACCCACACCTTGTTTTAACATAGGTTATTGTTCTGCGAAGGTATATTAAGGTATAACGCTAAGTATAAAGCTTGGGAATTACCCAGGTTGGTAGGGAACAATGCAAGCTTTTGCCACATTAGTGTAAGTAAAAATGTTTCTGACATTAGTGTAAAATTACTATGTTACTCCGACACCTTCATTTACCTCAAAAACGGAGTGTCGTGTCGTGTCGTGTCGTGTCCGACACGACACTTCACTTGGATACTTCATTTTAAACTAAAAACTTGACTTTTTCCTACAAAATAGCCGAGTCGGACACTCGGACACCCGTATCCGAGTAGACACTCAATCCGTGTCTGAGTAACATAGTAAAATTATGCCATGTGCTTCATATACACCTTTGTTTTGGTGTTAGACATTAAACACGACAGCACGTACTATCTATGTCTATTTTACCCAACTTTATCCAAACTTTCAGAAAATATACCTCATTATGTTTGTCTCTTTCCAACACTTCAGAAGTACAGCTACTCATATACTCTGCTTCACCAACACTCGAGAATTGAGATTATCTCTACTAAGCTCAAATGACTCTCTTGTAATGGTGTAGGGTGGCTAGATGCCTGGAGGTGGCGGTGGTGGTGAGGATGGAAGAAGTGGAATGGGTAGGGAATGAACTTGGAGGGAACATGGTGTCCAACCTAAGGAATTATGAACCTTGGCCTTTTGCTATGTGAAGTTTTGTATTGGTTTTGGAGTTGGGAAGTGAATTTTCTCGTTGTGGGTTTTGCTTCATGTGGAATTTTGGCATTAATGTGTAGAATTCAAAATTTTTGTGGATTTTAGATGGTAGAAACTAGCTTCAAACTTTAAGTCAAAAATGCGTAATGTAGGTAATGGATTGCCAAAAACATAGAGTGTGTTAAATAAGTGTAGAAGAGGCTTCAGAAGAGAGGGGCAGAGACAATTAAAATATGGGGGCTTGTGAGTTAGTAGGAAGAGAATGAAGGAGAGACCAAAAAATAATAAAAACCACACAAAAAAGTAGAAGAAATAAGAAATAAAAAGGTTCTACAGTCTAATTGCAAAAAGAATTGGAACAAAGAGGACAATGAACATGTATGTATAAATGCAGCAATTTAGAAACTCCAACCAAAAATTTAGATTTATGCGACTCCTGTTTCAATATTTATGTCAATTTGTTGCCAATGGTTTACTTTGATAGTTTGATACTTTGATTATACCAATTTCGTTAGTTGGCCCATAAAGCTTATTTTATAACACCTTTCACCCCCTTGGTTGAAGATGCTTGAGCTAATTTTTAGAGGGAAATGTCTTATAATTGCTTTGCTTAAAATAGAGTTAGATTTAGCAAGTGAGTATGTGGAGGATATTATTGTTATTTTGGAGTTGTTGGGTGTTGCTAGCATGAATGAAGCTTGTGACTTGTCAAGAATCAAAAGCTCCTCAAGAGTGTTATGTAGTTTCAGGCTTGAAGCTGAAGTATTTCATTTAGAGTTACGATTTGCTCCCTTTTTTGGCGTGATAAAACTATGTGAGGGCAGATTTTATTGTTCTTAGCCTTGTTTTGAATCTACTACTGCTCACAGTACCGATACTATTATATGCCGATATTCAACATTTTGCTCGAGTGCTTGTGTCATGAATCTTTAATCGAATGATATCCTCAATCTAAAGTGTCTTCTCTATACTCCTACTCAAAAATGATCTTCCCACTTGTGATCGGAATGGAAATTTAGAATATTGCTAGATGTGGAATAATAATTCGGGTGCGGGGTAGAAAGAAAAAAAGTGGAGAAAGTGGTTGGAAAAGAGAAAAGATTGATGGGGTGGATAGAGAAATGGGAAAACCAAGTGTAAATTGGTAATGTGAATTTTTGGGACACTCTGTAATGGAAAGTGTGAATTTCTTTTTGGGATGGAGTAACCCAAAAGTAGCTTTGAACAGAAGAATGTAATTATTTCCTGCCCACTAACTCCCCCTTAAACATCTTCTGGTTTCTCTTTTTTTTTTAACCTTTTGGTAATCAATAGTATTCCAACTTGAATATAACCTTTTTAGAAGTGTCGCTACTAATAGATCATCATAGGAAATCTTCCCTATTAATTGCGTCAATGAAGAAACAGTGCACCTTATTGGAAGAATCTCCACGCTTAAGAAAACACATATGCAAAGAAAGATACATAGAGCCACTTAACAACAAAATCAGAAATATAGTTGACCCCTACAGCCATAAAGATTATGGCTTAGATGCAAATTAATTCTTACTTACCACTGAGGACAAATTAGCTGCAAATAATTATCTGCTTCTACGAGGCTGAAATGCTGCAGCATACAGCCCATACTTTTTTGATTACCCTGCTATCCACATTTCCTAGCGAACTTTGGAATGATCTTGCTGTTGCTGTGAAGTCTGCTGAGATTGCTTAAATGGCATGATTTAAGCAGACTTATGCAATAGCTGACAGTGGAAATTAATTCTTACTTACCACTGAGGACAGGGTAAGCAGATTATGGCTTAGATGCAAATTAATTCTTACTTACCACTGAGGATAAATTAGCTGCAAATAATTATCTGCTTCTATGAGGCTGAAATGCTGCAGCATACAGCCCATACTTTTTTCATTACCCTGCTATCCACATTTCCTAGCGAACTTTGGAATGATCTTGCTGTTGCTGTGAAGTCTGCTGAGATTGCTTAAATGGCATGACTTAAGCAGACTTTAGCAATAGCTGACAGTGGAATTTTTTTTTTGACAGCTCTGGAAATTGACATGAACTCCTCATGCCATCCTATAAAAATTCTACGCACTGCAACTATCTTTGCAACATTTGTTTACTCCATGATCTGGCAAAGAACATGTCATCGACTGTTTCTCACTCAATCAGGATCTATATAAAGGATATATTGATCCCATTTCTATTTAGGCGCCCATATGTACTTCTATCTAATCCCTCCTCACGACCTAGATAAATTAAGCAAATCAACCATCACCATACTTTTGCCATTGCAGCCTTGACTTTGAAGAGACCTTTATTGTCATATTTCCTCTTTTTGAACGTTCCAAATTGATTGCTTACATGCTTATTGTTAGTGCAATTAGTGTGCAACTCCACAAAATTATATTGGTGTATTTATCAGCGCTCCTTATAGGTGTGTTTTGTTGGATAAGACACTAAGGGTGCGTTCTCTTCTCTTAAAAGAAATCTTTAGGAAAAGTAAGTTCGGATAAAAACCAGGAAGTTTAGATAAGTCCGGTTTAGCAAAATCCAGGTGAAGAGAACTCCTCCATTGTGGACTGAAGGGAGTATGTTTCCATGTGTGTTCTTCAGTGAAGTAAATGTGTTGCTGTGATATTATAAATAGTTCCTCCATCCTGACCTTACTTGCTCATTGCCACTTTGGGATCGTCCAGGATTTGGATAGCTGGATAGCTTCTTGTGCACCACGGATCCTCTTTATTATGGCACCATGGTGAACCTTGCTCACATGTAGCTGTGCTTGATAGAATTATAGTATATAGTATATTCTCAGTCCTTTATATACTCTGGTCTAAAGTGCTGTTGATGGATGATTGGGTATCCAATTCATTTGTGTAGAAGAGTTTTGTTCTATTGTTGGTCTTTTGAGTTTGGTATTACCTTTGACTCCAAGGGAACCGTCTATTGATGGAGGTTGCCCCAAAATATTGGTGCTGCAGCAGAGTAGTGCACTAGAGCTAGAGTATGAACTGGAGCTCACAGGCTCAAGTCGAGAAAATGTCTGTCAATGTGAAAGTAACAGAGACAGTACATTTATTGCACCATTTTACCTTTCTATATTCTAACATGACAAGAGCTTTGTGTACTTGGATGCGCTTTGGAAAAGTGTTTCTTCCTTGTAATAACATGTACCACAGGGAAACGTTGCTTATACAATTACGCGAAAGTATATGAAAGGAAGGCCTGTTTAGCGAGGGGATCAAAGACAACCTTAAATATTAAAGAAAAATTACCGCTGTAGTGTTCTTTCCCAAGCAGAATGATTGGAAGTAATGTGCCTGATGAGCCTTAATTTCCACGTAGGTGCTCGACAGAAAGTGTCTGGTCATTAGATTACCCTAAATAAGATTTTGCCTTTATGTTGAACGGCGGAGAGGGGGGTTGGGGGGGGGAAGAGACCTTTGGTTTTTGTGTTACTCAGTTAATGAGCTTGATGGGTAATTACTGGAAACACATTAATTGCATCACTGGCTTTGTCTAGTGAGATATGTATATTACTATATTTTGTACTGCTTATAACTTCAATCTTATGTTGGCTGGTCTGCCAGTACTATTGGAGAGACAGGAAGAACTCAGAAACAAAATTGATAAAGCTTCATGAGTATTAGGACATTTTTACAATAAGGGAAATGAATTAGAAGGATAACATTAAGGTACAAGGGTTATGAGAGGAATCCAAACTTTCATTACTTTCTAGCGTTTGGATTTTATTGCTTCAATAAATATTCGAGCCATTGTTCTGATTATGTAGCAAAGGGTTGTGTTACTAAATAGAGAGTCCGTCGCTTGAACCCTCTCTATTGTACCTGGGGCAAGGCTAGGATTGTCCAATCCACCCGTCACTTTGTCATGGCTCTGCTCTTAAGAGACATTGGGCTTGATGTTGATGTTGGTATGTGCAATTATTGTACATGATGTTATCTACCATCCTTGATGTTATCTACTATCCTTGATGTTGCACATGAAAATTTACCTGCTCTAGAACTTGCACCATATATATTACATTCTAGTGGATTCCCCTCGTCCGAAGTATGGCCTGAAGATTATAATCATCACTCCATTATTACTATAATTGTTTTTGCAATAGCCTAGGCATCTCTTTACTGAAAAGGCAGAACTACCAGTAAAATAAGCATGGCATTGATGAACATTTCCTCTTCTACATTTGATGTTGCCCTCAGTGTTTTTTCGTTCGCTTTCGAGTTCTGAAGCTTCAACAGTAGCCAATCTCATTTCTTCCTGGATCATAAGTTCTAGTTCTTATGGTCTTTATTTTTGGCTGTCGCTGTAATTAGAAATGTTGGTTGAATAAGGCCCTGTTCTTTTGGACTTATTTTCAGCAAAAATAAGTAAAAATATGTTCAGTTCAGCAAAAATAAGTTAAGTTTAGCAAAAATAAGTAAAAATAAGTTCAGTTCAGCAAAAATAAGTCCAGTCTTGTCTAATGTTGTAATTATTATGTTTACTATTAATATTGTTATTATTAATAATATTATAATTATAATAACGATGAATTTGTATTTTTTTATTTTTTTATTTTTTTTTATTATTATTATTATTTATTATTTATTATAATAAAATAATAATAATAATAATAATAAGTATTGATAATATTATGTTAATATTTATTGATTATTATAATAATAAGAATTGATAATATTATGTTAATACAGTTTAGTTCAGCAAAAATAAGTTCTGTTCAGAATAAGTTCAGTTCAGCAAGAATAAGTTCAGTTCAGCGAAAATAAAATAAGTTCAATTCAGTTTAGCCAAAATAAGTTTAAAAGAACATGGCCTAATACTTCTTTTACTTCTCATGCTGACAGGTTGGGGACCGCATTCGTATTTCCACATGCTGGAAGAATCAAGAAATGGTGTACGGCGTCCAAGTACCCAAATTGATGCTCTTGGTGTTCGTCCTACAGAATTGGAAAGTGTACACGTAGAACCCCAGCATGGTTCAAATACACCAGAATTTGGTTATTTACGGCGAGATGACAGGGAAGGTGGGATGAGTCAGTGACCCCCATTTTTGTATATAGTGTGTAAATCAGTAGAGTTGGTTTCCTTGTTGAAGTAATGAGACTATTCTTGGCTGTAATTAGGTTAATATTAGTAAGTTCATTTAGTGTCTAACGTAGATACTCCATTTCTGCCTTGGACGTCAAAGAAATCTTAATTGAAAGATGATTTAATATGTTTTGGTGTTATTTTGGTTTCAATTTGTTATTCATGTGGACTACTGGCTAAATATTTTTTAAAAGGTGATTCAGATGAGCATGGTTCAAGTAAGTATTATCTATATCTATACCTTGTAGTTAAAACCAACAATCCCCTAGACTCTGTTCTACATTTTACTTTCTTTTCCTTACCAGTCTCCTCTTACATTTACATTCAAAAGGAAAACATGCTTTATATTTATTCTCTTCCATTCATTAGGGGAATTTAAGCAGAACTCAGTAGTTATATAGTTGTGCTAATCGCTCAAATCTCCACTCTTTCATTTTTTTCCCAACTATTATACTAACAGCAGACACACACAAAAATGTCACAAAAATAAAAATAAGGGCAGTTGATTTCGTTTTTTCATCATTGTTCGTTTTTTTTTTCTTTCCCCTTGCATGTCTCCTTGCTGTTCTGTAAGTCATATTATGAATGTCTTTATGATATAGAACCCTTGAAAATGGCTAAATAATACCTGTGAAAATGGCTAAATAATGAATCCGTGAAATGCAAGCTATATATGAAAAATAGAAGGTATATATATGTTGTTATTCCCTACATATTGATGTTTCAAAAAAAAAATCTTTCTATTATACTAGATTTAATGCGAGTGTACTATGTGCATGGTATACTCAACAGTTAACACGGCTATTTGATGGCATCAATTTTAGTTGGATGAGCAATAAGCAAGAAAATAGATTTGAATTTATCATGGCCTAGTACCCCTGATGCATAATATGATTTGAAATTGTCTCATAATACTATTAAACTATAAATCCTAATTGACTTTTAATTGTCAAGAACGACCTTATTGAGAAAGGTTTGAGAAACCATATTCAATAACATTTTTGGGACACAAAGGTATGGTGGTAACTTAATTAAATAAGAAAAAAAAATCACGTAGTCTCTTAATATTATATTACTTTCTTGTCCTTTTTTTATCAATTATGTTCTACCTACGGCCTAACGATTTCCTTCCTTTTTTTCTCCAAGCTCTCTAATAGTAAAGTTCTGCTCGTGAATAAAAACTTAGGAATCAATAGTTTGTTATCTTGAAGTAGAGGTGTCAAAAACTGGGCCGATCCACGGGTGAACCCGCATTCGACCCAGACCCAATTTGTTCCGAGCCGAGAGTAGAAGGTTGAAAAGTCGACCCATTCCGACCCAATGTCTACCCGTGCCCAGTTGGACCCGCGGAATTGGAAATCCAAACCGAATTGGGCCGACCCAGGTTGGACCCGTGTCCAGTTGGACCCGTGAAGTATGACCTAGACCCAACCTGTTTCCGACCCAGAACTAAACCACACCCAACTTCACCCACAAATGACCCAGTTAGACCCACTCATTTTCTACCCGACCCATTTTCTACCCGACCCAAATTTACCCAACCCAAATCCATTCCAACCCAATACAACCCAACCCAAAACCATTCCGGCCCAACCTTACCCGACCTAACCATAACATGTTATATTTTTATTTTGTATAATTAGACTTTTTCCCCATGACTTAACTTTTTTTCTTTTAAATTGAGTTTTGATAATCCACTCGTGCTCGTTAATATTGATTGGTAACTCGACTCGACTGGAGCTCGAGTCAAGCTCAATTTGATTGACTCGATATTCTGTAGGCAAGCTGGACTTGAGCTCGTCGAGTCCACTAGTTACAAGGCCTAACTAATTTAACATGAAGTCCAACATATCTGCCAGGCCCAACAAGCAAGCCTAATGTCACAGCTCAGTCCCCCCTAGAGCATTGCTGGGCCGCAGGCGTAGACTGGGCGCCCTGAGCTGGCCCAACGGTGGCCCAAAATGCCCTAAGACATCTGATGGGGCAAATAAACTCCAAACGGCCTCAAATTTTGGGGTCCGTAATATTTTGGGCCATTAAAAATAATGGTCAAGCCAGAATTTGGATTTGAGGCCCATAATTAGGTGATGGTGCACAGGCATATTTCGGGAGTGCATGGAAGCTTCTAGATGAGCCTTGTAAGCTCCCTTTGTACATAAGCTTTATAGAGAGTCTAGAAGGTTCTAGGGAACCTTGTGTAGAAGCCTCTATTTGAGGAGGTTTAAGAACTCTCTAGAATTAGGGTAGGCAAGGTTGGAGGCCTATAAATAGGCATCCCCCTCATTTATACAAAGCATACAAGAAAGCTAAACACTTGTATTCTTTGAGCTATCAATACAAAGCATTCTTTCAAGCATCCCTCTTGTGTCCTAGCTTCCACACTTAGCCATTTTCGTACCCACATAGCCTAGCCAGCATATCGGGTGCCTTGACTAGTTGTCCAACGGGACTGTGACGCTAGTAGGCAGCGTGCAGCGATGAAGAAATCTGTCCGCACGTGACACGTGGTATCAGAGCAGCAACGATCACTAGGGGCGTGACCTTGCTGACGGTGGTGTGCTAGTCGTTGTGCAAACGAAATTTAGTGCGGGAAGTTACGATGTCAACCCAACAAAAAGAAAGCATGGCGGCATCAGGGGTCATCGATGAGACCCAACGGAAGAAGAAGAAAACAACCTCGAAACTCGATGGTCGTCTTGCTAAGGTCGAGCTTGTGATGGGCGACCTTGTCGACCGCGTTGGGGTTGTCGAACAAGGCATCGAGGAGCTCAAGTCCTCTTCAGAAACACTTGAACAAAGCATCGAGGGGATCGATAGCCGCGTCCAAGTGCTGGAGCTCGGAGCGTCGGCAGCCGCAACTGAAGCCAACGAGGCTGTCCAACAACTAGTAAACGAGGTCGCCGACTCGATTTGGGAAAATTTTGGTGCAAGTAAAGAAGAGCCTTACGGCGGAGCTCCACGCTATAAAGGAGCAGCTAGAATCCGTCAAGGGTGACGTGATTCTTTGCAAGGCGGCAGTGGCCGGGGGCGCCACGATCTGGGAGGGTCTAAAGCTAAAAGTTCCGGAGCCGTCAAAATACCATGAGAAGTGAGATGCGAGGGAACTCGTCAACTTACTATGGAGCATCGAGAAATACTTCGACGCACTACGCTTGGAAGACGATGCTTCCAAGATCAACACCGCCACCATGTATTTGGGAGATGATGCCATCCTATGGTGGAGGAGGCGCGAGTCAGACGCCAAAAAGGGGCTTTGCTCGCTCAAGACGTGGGACGAGTTTAAAGCCGATTTTAAGAAGTAATTCTATCCGGAGAATGCCGAAGAGATTGCAATGAAGAAGCTACGTGGGCTGAGGCATACAGGATCAATCAAAGAGTACGACAAGCAGTATACTTCGCTCATGTTAGAAGTATCGGATATGCCGGAGAAGGCTCAGCTTCTCTACTTTATGGATGGTTTACAACGATGGGCCAAGCAAGAGCTAAACCAACGCAACGTCCAGACGCTTGCGGAGGCCATCGCAGTTGCCGAGTCCCTGTTCGAGTATAAGCAAGACACAAGGAAGGACAAGAGCGGCAGCAAGAAGGGCGGTAACAAGGAGAAAGGCGGGGGAGCCAAGCCCACCGAGCGGAGCGGTTCCAGCAACAAGGCATACGAGAAGAAGGATAAAGGTAACGACAAAACCTTTTCCGACGGCAAGCCTAAGAACCGTGATTGCTTCTAGTGCGGAGGGCCGCACTTTGCAAGGGAGTGTCCGCAACGACAAAAGCTCAACGCTATAGTTGCGGCACACGAGCAAAGGTCCGGAGATGAGACGCAAATGGGCACTTTGCGTCTCCTTAGCAGCGTCAAGGCTACGATGGAAAAGCCAAAGGGGGAAGGCGGCGTAGCCAAGGTATGTACGCTTCCTCGTACTAAGAAGTCATCACTTATGTTTGTAGAGGCTGTCGTAAATGGCAGGTCCACAAAAGCACTCGCTGACACGGGTGCATCACATAACTTCGTAGCCGAAAAGGAAGCCGCAAGGTTGGGGCTACGATACGCCTAGGAATCCGGCACGCTGAAAACTGTCAACACTTCACCGGTGCCGATCTATGGCGTGGCTCGTAAAGCTTCCCTTCGTTTGGAAGAATGGAAGGGAACAATTGATCTCACCGTCGTCCCCATGGACGACTTCTCATTAGTATTAGGAATGGAGTTCATGGATTCAGTGAAGCCATGGACATTCGAAAAGGACGGAACCATGACGATTGCCAAGGGCTATGAAGTGTGTTCCGTCCCCATCTCTCGAGAGGTGGTCGAGGCTAAGCTCATCTCGGCAATGCAAATCAAGAAGGGCTTCCAGAAGGGACAAGCAACATATCTTGCGACACTCGTCGAAAAGGAGGCTCAACAAGGCGACATCCCGAAGGAGGTTTCGGAGACCTTGAAGGAATTCGAGGACGTGATGCCGCCGGAACTGCCGAAGAGGCTCCCACCTAGGTGGGAGGTAGACCACCAGATCGAGTTGGAACCAGGGGCAATGCCTCCAGCTATAGGGCCTTATCGTATGGCGCCACCGGAATTAGAGGAACTGCGGAAGCAACTCAAAGAGCTGATGGAGGCAGGATTCATTCGGCCGTCGAAGGCGCCCTACGGTGCTCCAGTTCTATTCCAGCGCAAGCACGATGGGTCCTTGCGCATATGCATAGATTACCGGGCGTTGAACAAGGTAACCGTAAAAAACAAGTATCCGATTCCCTTGGTTGCCGATCTATTCGACAGGCTTGGTAAAGCCAGGTACTTCTCTAAACTGGATCTCCGATCGGGGTATTGGCAAGTGCGCATAGCCGAGGGAGACGAACCAAAAACGGCATGCGTAACTTGCTATGGGTCTTGAATTTTTGGTGATGCCTTTCGATTTCACCAATGCCCCGGCTACTTTTTGCACCTTAATGAATAAAATTTTCCAGCCCTATTTAGATAAATTTGTAGTCGTTTATCTCGACGATATCGTCGTGTATAGCGACACATTGCAAGACCATGTGCAGCATCTGCGACAAATTTTCCAGGTCTTGCGGGAGAACGAGCTCTATGTAAAAAAGGAGAAATGCTCGTTCGGACAAGGCAAGGTGTCTTTCTTAGGGCACCGTATTAAGGCTGGAAAAATCATGATGGAGCGTGACAAGGTGCAAGCCATCAATGAATGGAAGCCACCGAAGAACGTATTGGAGTTGCGTTCTTTCCTTGGGCTCGTAAATTATTATCAGAGATTCATCAAGAGTTATTCGGCCACCATTGACCGACTTGTTGAAGAAGAAGGTACAATGGCGATGGAGTTCCAAATGTCAATGGGCATTTGAAGATTTAAAGAAGGTCGTCACGGAGGAGCCCGTTCTAGCATTGCCTGATTATTCCAAGCCATTTGAGGTACACATCGATGCATCCGATTTTGCCATCGGAGGAGTGCTCATGTAAGACGGACACCCGATCGCTTACGAATCGCACAAATTAAACGACACGGAGCGTCGGTATCCAGTGCATGACAAAGAAATGACCGCAATCATCTCTTGTTTGCGGATTTGGAGACACTACTTTCTCGGGAGTCGGTTCACCATCACGACCGACAATGTGGCAACCAGCTACTTTCAAAATCAAAAGAAGCTCACACCCAAGCAAGCACGATGTCAGGACTTCTTGGCGGAATTTGACTATGTCATGGAGTATAAGCCGGGCAAAGCTAATGTCGTCGCCGATGCTCTAAGCCGAAAGGCAATGCTCGCTAGCGCAAGTAGCGTCGCTAGCAACCTTCTTGAACGGACCAAGGAGGGCACCAAACAAGACCCTTTGGCCAAGGGACTCGTGGAGATGGCCAAAGAGGAGAATACCCGACGGTTCTGGGTAGAAGATGATGTTCTATACACCGTCGGACGAAGAGTCTACGTGCCTAAGTAGGACAACCTTAGGCGCGATGTTATGAGGGAGTGCCACGATTCAATGTGGGCTGGTCATCCAGGGATCCAGCGTACAATGGCACTCTTGGAGGAGACATACTATTGGCCTCACATGCGTGATGATATTGAGGCCTACGTGAAGACTTGTCTTGTGTGCCAACAAGACAAGATTGAGCAGCGTGTGCCGGCGGGATTATTGGAGCCTTTGCCGATCCCTGAAAGGCCATGGGAAAGCGTCTTAATGGATTTCATATCAGCCCTACCCAAATCGGACGGGTGTGGCTCCATTATGGTGGTAGTTGATCGCTTTTCCAAATACGGCACATTCATCTCGGCTCCATGGGATTGCACAGCCGAACAAGCCGCCCAGTTGTTTTTCAAGAACGTGGTAATGTATTGGGGCTTGCCTCAGTGCATTATCAGTGATCGAGATCCGCGCTTCACAGCAAAATTCTGGACGGAGCTATTCAAGTTGTTGGGGTCGGGTCTCCACTTCTCAACAAGCTTTCATCCGCAAAGTGATGGGCAGACAGAAAGGGTGAATGCCTTATTGGAGCTATAGTTATGGCACTTTGTGAGTGCCAATCAACGAGATTGGGCTAAGCTGATGGATGTTGCCCAATTCTCCTTCAACTTGCAGCGGTCGGAATCAACACAACAAAGTCCGTTTGAAATCGTCATGGGTCAACAACCTCTGACACCGCAAGCGGTCGCATCAGGCTACACAGGGAGTAGCCCCGCTGCATACAAGCTAGCAAAGGGGTGGCAGGAACAACTCGACGTTACCAAGACGTACTTGGATAAAGCGGCCAAAAAGATGAAGAAGTGGGCAGTTAAGCATAGAAGGCCGATGGAGTTCCAGGTAGGTGATATGGTTATGGTTAAGCTATTGCAACTTGTGAATGTTTTTATAAAGAGTTTATACCTACTCTTTTTCCTTATTTTTCGATGTGGGATAGGGTGCTTATAAAGTTATGCGATGCTGCATGATTCCAAGCTCTTTTTGTCATGCTTTGCGAACTCTTAAGTCTGCTCAATGTGGGACTTACATATAGTCTCAGTTCCACCCTTTCCCAAAATTTTCCATTATAGTTTTAGTTTTGATTTTTATTCTTTTGTTGTTGTGAGTTCAATGTTTCTACATTCTAAATCCTCATTATTGTATCCAATATTTCATGTGTTGTGGATTAGTTATTGTGTAATAGGTGATTATATAATAGGAGTATATAATATTTTTTTTACCACAAATTCAAAATATACTCAATACATTTTTTCTCAATGAAAGATTAATCGAGCCTAGTTCAGCTCGACTCACTAAGGTCTCGAGTCGAACCCCTAATCAACACTATTATCCTAATTTGATAAATTAATGATTGATAATTATTTATTAATGATTAATCACTTTTAAGTTGAAGTATTTAATATATATGTATTAATTCAAATATGAAATATGCAATAAAGACATAAAGTCAATAATCAAATAGCCATTAGGCATTAGCCAATAATATAAGTTAAGACTTTAAGTTAAGTGACTAAGTATTAGTTTAGTCTAGTAACTTTTAAAATTAGTAATATAAGTATCAATGTACATTGTATTATCAGTTTATCACAATGATGAATGATCCAATATAACAATATTCCAATCGTCCAATCACATGTTAATTGTTATAACTTATGATTTTGTAACTTAATATATATGAAAATTAATTATCCAACTAGATATTTCTGAGTTCAAACCCGACCCAAATTCATATCGAGAATCGGCTTGACCGACCCAAGTGAAAAACTCCACCCAAAAGATGCTCGACCCTAACCAACTCCACCCGATACCGATTTGTTCCAACCCAAGTTATTCCGAAGCTGACCCAACTCTACCTGATGACGCCTTGTTCCGAGAGCCGTTTTGTTCCGATCCAAGTCTTTCCGAGAGCCGATTTGTTCCTACCCAAATCAATCTGGTGCCGGCTTGAGCCGACCCAAGTCCTTCCGAGAGCCTATTTATTCTGACCCAAGTCCTTCCGAGATTCGGCTTGTTCCAACCCAGCTCATTCCGAGAGCGGATTTGTTCCGACCCAAGTCATTCCGAGAGCCGATTAATTCCGACCCAGGTCCAGCTGAGAGCCGAGTTGGGCCGACTTCACCATATTCCATTCCGACCCAAATTCACCCAACCCAGCCACCAGCCGCACCCGACCTAGTTCCGACCCAGTTCCGAGAGCTCCCTCACCTAGTTGTACGTGCCCCAAGTCCACCCAGACCCACCCAGTTCCAACCCATGGCACATTCTCACCCAGATTATTCCGACCCAAATCATTCCAACCCAGGTTGGGTCAACCCAAAACCACCTAGTGGCCCAGTTTGACACCCCTATCTTGAAGACTTGAAGAATACCACGCCTAAGCAACTCAAAATTAGGAGTATAAATTAAGTAAACTAAATTAGATTTTCAATAAAACATAGTCTTCTCTTTAATACAAGATTTCACTCAAAATCCCGACCCCAAACTCAATTACAATTGATGAATAAACAATATGTGAAACTCACAACAAGACTAGGAAGACTAACAAGTATAGTTATTGGCATTGACACTAGTAAAACGTTTGCTCTCTTAACATATGTGATCAGTGATACTTGGGAAAATATGTTAATGAGTTATTTATAGATGAGTGAGTTTAGACGAGTAAACCCTACTTATCACTAAGTAACTCATGTCTTATCTTTTTCAAGAATAAATTAAAGCAATTTCATATTTCAAATATCAAAATCAGATTTTATTTAAATTAACTTTTGTGATAAAATCGATTTTTAACAAACTCAAGTAATAAGAAACAAAATCCGGTCAAATACATTAAGAATTAATTTCATAACAAATTACTTGAGATAAATCACAAAATAGATAAAGATAAGATTTTATTGAAACAAAGATAAAATCGGTTTTAACTAAAATCCTTAACTCTAAATAAAACCAAAAGATAAATAAAAATAACTGGTTTTATTCTAAGCATATTTATTCTCAGTGCCAAATATCTACTCCTATACTAACGTTGATTCCTTAGATTAAAAACTGCTTTGTTCCTAATCTTAGGAACAACTCTTTATTCCAGCTTGTTGCTTGCTCCTTACATATGTTCCTAAGTTCTACTACAAACTTTGGGAACTCAGCTTCATCAAGTCTTCTGAGGTCCAATGCTCCTTGAATCCTTCATTGACCTTAACAAACCTGTTTCATCATCATAAACACTTTGTAGAATATTAGTCCAATTAAGTTTGTCTTTATTATATGTCATCTTCAAAACTTAGGGTCAACAATTTTCCCCTTTTTGAGGATGACAACAAATGCAAACTCTACAAAGAAATAAATTAATTGAGTTTATGATTAATTATGATTTTTTACTAGAACACAAAAAAAAACACATGATCCAGAAGAATTAGTGAAAGTAAGTTGCCATATATAATGTCCCCCCCTTGTCATCTTTATAAAGATACAGTAAATTAGAAATAAAGAGAAAGCCTAAGTAGGAACACAAGCACAGTACCAAACTTTTGGATAGCAAGAGTGGGGAATGAAACTTGCTCAAACTGCAATCTTATAATATGAGCCATCTAAGTGCAATTTATTCACTACTGCAGATGCGTACAAAGAAAGATAAAACATAAAAGGAACACACAAAAAACAGAAAAAGAGAGTTTCTAAGGAGATGATCAAGAGGGAACAAAAGAAATTAAGGAGCAGGTAGGGGTGACGAAGTAGGAACATCCTCAATAACCGTTTCCTCTACAACCACTTCCTCCAATTAACCCATAACCTCAGCATGATTTGCAACCACTTGTTGAACGAGTCCCTTGATCCCACTTTCTATAGTCTCCACCTTGGTATACAACTGAATCATCGCATAATTTAACTTGTTGAATGAGTCAATCACAGACTTGGTTCCCTTGAAAATAGTAGCCAAATGCGTGTGAAGGAATTGGCTTGGTTCTATACCTTGGTGAAGAGCAATTTGGTTCTGTGCCATAGCATAGGCAAGCTCGTAGAGACATTCCATCCTCTCAGCATGTTTGGCTATATAGGTGTAATCAATGGGAGGGACAAGGGTGTCTTCTTCCTTAAATGGAGGAATAGTGAGAGGGAGTAAGGATGATGTTGAGGGTTGTGAGGGAGAGGTTTGAGTGACAGGAGGAGGAGGATGGGTATTTGTAGGGATAGTAGGAACAAATTCTGGAATGATGGTGGTAGGAACAAGTTCTGGTATAGTGGTTGAGGGTGCAGTTTCTATTGTGGTGGTAGTGGTGGGAACAGTTGTAGGAGTAGGAGAAACAGGAGGGCTAGGAGTAGGTGATGGTGCTCTGGGAGGAGAGGGAGGAAATTCAATCACTAGGGGAGGAGGGAGCATCATTCAGCTCTACATCAGTAGAGGAAGGAACAGTCTCATCAGCAGGAGGAACAACATTCTAATCAGCAAGGGAGGAAGGAACATCAAGAATCTTGCAGCTCATCCGGATTGACTTCTTCTTCTTCCTCATCCAAGAGAAGAGCTTCTTGTCAAGCCTTGAGCTTTGCCTTTGTGGTTCCACATGAACCTTTTCCTTTTTCTCCCTAGGGAAACTTTTCTTGTGCGGTTCCTTAACAGGAACTTCCTTCTTTGTTCTCTTCCTCCTAGTAACTTTGGAACTTTATTCTTATTCTTCTTCTTCTTCTTCCCACTTTCTCTTCTATTGCCCCATCTTTCTTGTCCAACCTGCCATTAACTAGTGACAGGCCGAGGTATTTTATGGCTCTAGCATTCAAAATGTTCCCATGACTTTGTCCTTGGGAAACAAAGCCGACTAACAGCACCCCGACATCTTTTATAATCTCAAGCATCACTCACCATACCCAACTACAGTATTGTTGGAGATGCAATGGAGAAGATGCTGAATCACGAGAGAGGGGAAGTTTATTTGAGTGTAGGTTTCTAGGCAATGCATATAAACCATGTCAAGTAAACATACTTCTTTCCTTTTGCCTTTTCTAGGAAGGATTGGTTTTTTCACCAAATTATACAGAATTTTGTGAAAGGGGCTAAGAAGATTGTGATCCAAAGTAGTACAACCTTTGGAACCACCAAAACTTCAAACAAGATCATCTTGAGTAATGTGGGTGAAAGGGAAGGTAGGTTTGTATTTAGAGTAAACATCAACTCCGGTGTTGGGAACTTTAAACAGTGAGCCTAGCTTAGTTGCATCAAACTTAATCTCAGTTTCTTTGACTTTAGAGTAACAAACCCCATCAATAAACTGAAAATTCTCACAAAATTCATCTAGGGCTTCCGGAATTAGCACATTTGCGAAACTCGAACCAAACAACTTTTCCTAACTTTGTTTCTCTATGGTCTCTACGAAGATAATAAATTTTTCTTTTCTACACCAAGCAAGATCGATGCACATACCAAGAATGTATTTTGGTTGGGTAGGAGTAGCTCTCTTGAGTTGAGTTCCTCGAACTTTTCTTGCTGTTCCTTTCTTGGAAACCGGTTGAATTTGCGTGTCTTCTTTTTCAACCAATGTGGGTTCCCCCTTAACTTGTTGCTCCTTTTCTTGCTGAGTTTCAGGGATTTTTGGAGAAGATGGTGGAGGAACATCTTGAGTCACTAGTAGAATAAATGCTTATTGCTGCGGTCATAAAGTGGCCTATTGCGGCGGTTTTGACCGCGCAGCAATTAAGGGCGCAGCAATACGTAATTAACCTATTGCTGCGGTTTTTGACCGCAGCAATATCTTGGCATATTGCTGCGGTTTGTAGCCAAAACCGCAGCAATATCTTTATTTTTTATTAAAAAATTGAAAACCTATTGCTGCGGTTTTAGGTAAAAACCGCAGCAATATATTTATTTATTTTTTTAAAAATGAAAGCCTATTGCTGCGGTTTTGGGTAAAAACCGCAGCAATATGTACCACAGCTCAAAAAAAAATTTTTTTTTTTCGATATTTATATACAATGAGAGAATGCCCCAAAAAACACAAACTTACATCATTACACTCATATATTATATAGAACATGGAGAGAGAAATGTAGACATAAAACTAACAAAAACAAATACAGAAATAAAAAAATACAAAAAAAGGAAATAGAAAAACATACTTGGGAATTTGTATAGTTTGACACTAACCTAAAAAAAATCAGATCTACTCCACCCTAAAAAAACGAAAAAAATAACAAAATACGAAAAAAAACGAAAATTAAAACGAAAAAAAAAAAAAAACGAAAAGAGAAACGAAAAAAAGGCAAAGAAAAACGAAGAAAAGGCAAAGAAAAAATAAAAACAAAAGGAAAGAAAAACGAAAAAAACAAAAATTAAAACGCAAAGAAAAATGAAAAAAAAAAACGGAAGAGAAACGAAAAACCAAAAGAAGGCAAAAAAAACGAAAAGAAAAACAAAAAAGGAAAAAAAAAGGAAAGAAAAACGAAAAACAAAAGAAAACGGAAAGTATAACGAAAACGAAAAAAAAGGAAAAGAACAACGAAAAAAAAAAACTCAAATCTACAAACAGATCAACTAAATGACTAATTACCAAAAATATAATAAATACAAAAAATATATTAAAAAAATAAGAAACTGAAAATAAAAAACCCTAAAACAAAAATAAAAAACTGAAAATAAAAAAACCCTAAAATAAAAACTGAAAATAAGAAATTGAAAAAACAAATTGAAAAACCTCGAAGAAGTCGAACGATCCGAACGACCGGTGAGCACGAACTAATCTCGTCAGAACTTCGCCCATGAGCACGAGATTTCGAACGACCGGCGACCAACACCCACAAATTTCGAACAAATCTCGCCGGCAACAACAAAGTCGAACAAGCCCACAAAGTTCGAACAAATTTCGAACAAATCTCGCCGGCAAGAACAAATTCGAACAAACCCACAAAGTTCGAACAAATTACGAGTAAGAGAGAGAAGATTTTTGCGTGCAGATTAAACGAAAATGGTGAAGGACGAGTGAGAGAGAGAGAGAGCACGAGAGAAAGAGGAGTGAGAGAGACGAGCTCGGGGGTGCAGGGGGTGAGAGAGAGGATGAAGGAGGAGAGAGGAAGGAGTGAAATGAAACGGCGGGTGTGACTGTGTGAGAAATGAAACCCTAGCGCCTCTTTTTGAAATAAAATGGCCAATTGGATATTGTTGCGGTTTCCCAAAAACCGCAGCAATATATTAAAATATTATTTTTTTTAATATTATTTTATTATATTGCTGCGGTTTCTGGTAGAAACCGCAGCAATATGTTTGGTCAAAAAGTCTTAACTTTTTAAAAAAAATCTCGTTGATACTATATTGCTGCGGTTTTTGGTCGAAACCGCAGCAATATCTTTATTTTCTATTTTACCTTTTCTTTTTACGTGATATATTGCTGCGTATGGGTAAAACCGCAGCAATACTACCGCAGCAATAAACAATTATTCTACTAGTGAGTAGTGCTTGGCGATTTAGGAACTGAGGAGTCCATGAGAGTAGTTGAAGGTGGAGAAGATGAAGAAGTTGCTTCAGAAATTGGTTGATTAGTTCTTGGATTTGTGTGTGCACTAATTCTTGCCATGATTGAGGTGAAGAATTTATAGGGGAGGAGGAGAAGCAAGATCCGAAAAGAAGTGATGAAGGAAATCTCATTTGGGAGAGATGGGAACTAAGGGGGATGAAGGAAGAGAAAGGGGCACACGGTTTAATGTGAAAATATGGCGGTAGAAGAAAAAGGCGGCGGTTAGGTAAAATAAGAGATAAAAAATTACATGAAGAAATTAAGATAAGGATAGATTTTTATAGACTTAATGATAACATCTATCTCTAAAAAATATTTTTGGATTTTTATTTTTCAGAAAAAGAAGGAACTACAACATCTGCAATAATGTATTTCAATACGAACCAAAATTTGCACAGAACTTTAGGTCACCTAATTTCCAAGTGGCACATTAGAAAATAAGGGGCATATTAGAAGACATTAGTGAGTAGTTCCTAATCCGTTCATTTCCATGTTGGGAACTTGGTGAACTTGTGCATGGATGCACTTTATTTTTCTTTGGATTATTCTACCTTACACATATCAATATTCAATTTACAGGGGGGAATACATGGCAAATACAATCAACATAATTTTAACAGACCTAGTCCAATCTTAGTTGTTTAAATCTCTCTCTACACTAAGGTTTAGTAAGTATATTAGCAATTTGACGATTAGTTTGACAAAATTTCAACTTTATCAATCCTTTTTCAACATTGTCTTTCAAGAAGTGGTGTCTTATGTGAATATGTTTGACTCTAGATTGATGAAATAATGTAGGCGTGTTTTTATTTCACCTACGCGGGATGAGCGCGTATTTGTATTTGACTATCCTACTGTAAAGGTTTTTGTATTGAAAACGTTTTGAAGTCACCAACAATTCTTTAAAGGAAGAATTATAAACCTAATTGGATATGGGAAACCGTAGGGACAAATTGTGGGACTTATCCAATGTAGATTTCCCCGTGTAGACTCCATAAATGGTCAAAAGGAACCAAAGATTGAGTTTGGGGGGTGAGGGTACAACACAGTCAGGAACTATGTTGCCCATTGCTGGCCTCTACTAAATATCGATTCACAACCAATTTTATGCAAAAGAATAACCATAAAATATTTTCATGCACCTAAAAATATTTAGTCTAGGTTGGTGTAGGAAACTCATAAAAAGACTATTTTTTAGTGATATGTTATTATGCAATCAATTTACAGGGAACCTAGCAGGTTGTCCAAATTAATCTGATTAATGTTAGATCATTTCTTTAGGTCTTTGATTAACAAAAATAACATGTGGGTGTATATTGCATCCAGGAATAAAAAAAAAATCATTCATGAATAAGAAAATAAAATATTGCAGGAGTTAGTATAATATACAATATACAATACTTACAGTCGCAGGAATATGTTAACAATCTACATCATGAAGAAATTGTTAGTAACTTCAAGAAAATAATAAAAAGTATAAATAAAGAAAAGAAAGTTTGTTAATTTAGTTGACCCTCAGAAATTATACCACCATCTGGGGTCGTTGATTTGTACGGATCTTGGATCGAATATAATACTTAAGCCTTAAAAATAGTTTTGTTGTCTTGCGTTATATTGCGTCGAAGAAACAAAGATTGATCTGCTTCCCTCGTAATTTGCGTGGAGTGTATAGATGTATGTAGGTGTTGGTATGTATATGATGAAAAGGTATATATGCGTTGACTTTAGTTTTAGAATTGATATGTTGCTTCTGATGATTTATATGTATTAGATGATGAATTAATTTAGTGAAGTGTGTGGTGATATTGGGCGTTAGAATGAAAATAGGTAGCAGTAGTAGATCAGGTGAGAGAGTTAGTTGTGATGTTAGGCGGTGGAGTTGTAGAATGTGTCGAAGGAATTATGGCGTAGGAGTTTGGCCGTGTATGATTGTTATAAGGTGAGGAGATGTGAATTGTTAGGAGAAAATATATAGGTTAGGGTGTTGGGAAGCGATAGGTTTCCGAAGACAATTAGATTTCTAAAAAGATTGTATATACAATAGTTAGATAGAGATATTTGAAAAGACTTTGGAAAAAGAAGATTTTTTTTATAAAAAGATATTTTTATTGACAAAACTAAGTAATATAATTAACTAATTCTATTAATTAAATTGGGCTAGAAAAGAGGTTTTAAAAATTGGGCTTTTATAAAACTATTTATAAAAAGGTTTTCGGAAACGGGTTAATAAAAAGGGTTAGAATATGGTATTGGGCTTAAAATATTTTATTTTAGATCCGTTCTTTATTCTTTCCTCAATCCGAACCAATTAGAGTGGGGTATTAGTCATCATAGGGTACTACTGAGGAGATACGATTATGTGTCTACAACTGGATCTTTTAGAAATACTTATAGCACTTGTATTATCACAATAAATAGGAACACAATTAAGTCTAATTTCGTAGTCACGAAGTTGTTGCTTTATCCATAGCATTTGGGAACAACATGCTGCAGTGGCAACATACTCAGCGTCTGTTGTGGATAATGCAACAGTGTTTTGTTTCTTAGTACTCTAAGAAACTAAACTGTGACCTAGGAACTGTACCAAACCTAAGGTGCTTTTTCTATTTACTAAATCTCCAGCATAATCCGCATCTACAAATCCTTTAAGCTCGAATGTGTCTGTAATATCCTGAAAATCTAAACATGATTAATTAGCTAACTAATTATTATTTCACCAATTAGGCTATCAATAAAATTCTAATTGAATATATAAGTTATTTACAAGTCACAAGTATAAGCTATTAAGGAATTTCTAATTGAATATATAAGTTATTTACAAGTCACAAGTATAAGCTATTAAGGTATTTTCTTTTAAAATAAATAAAAGAGAAGAATATAATTTTTGTTAAGTGGTTATGAATTATAATTAGCTTAACAAGTGAATAATTAAAAATCACAATAAAAAGTATGCACAACTTCTCCTTTAATACGAACTATAGATTATCCAAAGTGAATTTTCTTTTGGTTTAAAGTAGTAATAATAATAATAAATTGTCTCAAAAAAGTTAACCTTTGCATGTGGAATCTTCTCAAATTAAGTCATCTTTCGGATTGTTTCTGAACAAGTAATCCTAGTTAGAGATGGCAATGGATAGGATCTGGACAGGGTCCTCTAGGATCCAGATCCGTATCCGTTTTTTAGGTAAGGATCCAGATCCTACCCGGATCCGCTGGGTAATAAAAATGAGGATCCAGATCCAGATCCAATGGATCCTACGGATCCGGGTCCTAAACGGATCCAAAACGGATCCTAACCTATTTTCTTCAAACGACCTTAATTTTCACAATAATTAGAGATTTTAAAGAACAAAACAACGCCATTTAACATTTTCATTTATCAATGTTGAAATAAGCAATCATTCAACCTTTATATAACAAATCCGAGCATAAATAACATTAAGAGTTTAACATTAATTTTTACCCTTTTAATTATATATTGTAAAATAACTTTCAAAAACGGGTAATGGATCCGGATCCGGGTAATAATTTAGGACCCGGTCCAGATCCGTTTTCAAAAACAAGGATCCATATCCTACCCGGATCCGTAGGGTCCAAAATTTGAGGATCCAGATCCGCTAAAAACGGATCTGGATCCATGGATCCGGGTAGGGTCCATTACCCACTAACATCCCTAATCCTAGTACCTATATTAACCTTTATTAAGTTTTTTTTTTTTGACAGAAACTTTTATTAAGTTGGATGCAGATCTTACCTACAACAATAGGTAATAACAGGTTAATTATTGTTTTTCCATAAAAAAAAAATGTTAATTGTTGATATGGCATTGACTATTTGACTTTCGCATGGTTACCTAAAAAAAACCCTTAAATAATTAAAACACCACTATACATCTATAGTCCACACCCCAATCTTACTGCCAACCACCACATAGGCCACCAGAACCAGGACTCCGCCACCACCACTGGTCCCACCATTTCACACCTCCTCGACGAAGCAAACGCCACAACGCCTCTCTCCGCGAAGCAGTAGCAGAAAGACCCTTAGAAAAAGTGATCAAATCCGCCTTACCAACCACCATAACATTCCTAAATACACTTTGGAGTTCTGAGTTTCTGACTTCTGATGGGCGATGGCGATAGGCCAAGAAAACGATAAAGAATCAACTTTTCACGCAGTATTATTCTGGCTCATACAAGATCAAATACTCAATCTATTTAACCAACAACAACTAAAATACGCGAAATCAACATCAATACGCAAGGTGAATATATCATTCTTTTAGACTTGTTAAAAGATGTATCCAGATTTAGCAAAACAGCAACTGAATGAGCTTCCAGAAACATAATACGAACTAAACGAAAAGCGAAAAAATTGACTGATATAGTTAAAGCTAATTTGACGAATCCAATACAAAATTGTCAGATTGAATAGAATTGAAGTAATAATGATATAAAAATAATCACCGGACATGAAAAAATGAGTGAAGGAATTTTCAGCACGAAGATGAGAGAGAATATCGGCGTTAGAGCGAAACTCAATCCGAAGCCAATAGTAATTATCAATTGATTCAATTCTGACGTCGCCGAACATCTCCATCTCATGTTTCTCTTTCTTTGCTATCGGCGGCACAATCGTCTTTTCTCCTGTTTCCGACGCCATTGATGTGTAGGAATATATAGATGCATATAGCGGAATTTCAGGAAACAATTTCCTAACATCTATCATAGGATCGCAAACATAATCAAACATATGAATCATTCAATAGGGATTAAATATCAAACCTTTGTAGCGTGATTTCCCCGTTGTATGCAAGCTTTGAAGATCCGAGAGCCCCAAGTGTTGCTCCTCTAATCAGTCCACGAGCACCAGTTGAACACCAACGTTTGCTAGAACGGAAGAGAAGAAAATCCTCTTGCTTTTAATGGTATAGGCGCCGGTTATAGGAATAGGATTTAGGGTTTCTCTTTCTCTCTCTAGTGAAAAGAAACTGACTAATGAACTGATTACCTAAACCCTAATATTATATCCTATATATAATAGAAGAGTCATAGGTTAGTTAGGAGAACTAATTATCCTCCTATTCCCCTTTGGACCGGCCCAATCCTAATCCTAAATGGATTTGGATTGCTTTGTCCAACTTGTGCTACAATGTGTGACCTCATAGGATTAATCTATTTTAGTTATAGGCCCAATCGATATTGTCCTATTAATCATATTTATTCTCTAGCAAGTAAATACGATTACTAAAATAATTAACTTTATTATCTTCATAATAACATTCCTATTTATATTTAGTAATTTAGGAATGTCTAAGGACATATTCCTTCAATCTCCCACTTGTCCGAAGACAAGAGCGCAATGTTAAATTCCTTAAGTCACTTAATGTCAAATTTGATAACACAATGTTATTCTCAAATTTTGTTCCTTGATCGCCGAGTTCGACTCGCTCAAATAAAGATTAACTCCTTAATCCTATTCCGCATGGCCACGCAATTTTCCAGTTCTCGCTCATCAAGAGGCCCAGACACCATTCCTATTTAATAGGAGGACTTATCCACTCTTGTATGACCATAACTCCCACTCAATTCTTAGCCCACCTGATCACTGCCTTTATAACCTCCTTTTACGGCGCGGCGTTTAACAGTGTCAAAGTTAAACTAATTATATTGTGGTTATTAAGACATACTCATGTCTAAGGAATCCACTAAATATAGTAGTTTGATTCTACTTTTAGAATCTAATTAGGTCAAGTCTCAATGTATCAACTATACATCCATATAATCAATTAGACATCTCTATGTCTCCATAGCCCATGGAGCTGCGCTATCAATTAATTATATACTAGTCTTTTAAATAAATCGCTTATGTCCAATTTAGTGATTTAGACTAGGGACTTTAAATAAATTGTGATTTTCAGTTCACTTTATAGGGTTCCATTATCAAAACGTTTTCGATAATCCTATTTGAAAACACAAATTATTTGGACATTTTATTTAATACTAAACCAAGCAATTAAATAAGAACGAAATTTTATTGATAAACATTCAAAGCATAATAAATGTCTTTACAATTGTAAACATGAAGTAAACAACCTAAAGCCATTCTCCCATATGCTTAAGCCCCATAGACCTAGTATGACACTCATGCTTAGGTTGAGCAAGCGGTTTAGTCAGAGGATCTGCTACGTTATCCTCAGTATGAACCTTGCTTACTTTCACATCCTCTCTACCAACGATTTCTCGAATGAGATGGAATTTCCTGAGCACATGTTTAGACCTTTGATGCGATCTGGGTTCCTTCGACTGAGCAATGGCACCATTGTTGTCACAATACAACTCAATGCCATTCTCAATGCTAGGAACTACATCAAGCTCACCAATGAACTTTTTGATCCAAACGGCTTCCTTTCTTTGCATCGCCTGCTGCAATATACTCGGCCTCTGTTGTAGAATCCGCGATGGTACTCGCTTAGAGCTCTTCCGGCTCACGGCTCCTCCATTGAGACAAAATATGAAACCGGATTGCGATCGGAAATCATCTTTGTCACTCCGGAAGCTTGCATCGGTGTATCCAAGAACAACCAACTCATCATCTCCACCATATACCAAAAAATTATCCTTAGTCCTTCGCAAGTACTTAAGGATGTTTTTCGCCGCAATCCAAGGCGCATCTCCTGGATTTGACCGGTATCTCTTGCATATACTCAAAGCATATGCAACATCCTGGTCGAGTGCATATCATGGCATACATAATGGATCCTACTGCGAAGCATAGGGAACATTACTCATACGCTTGATCTCATCGGGACTCGAAGGACACCGAGTCTTGCCAAGTGTTATGCCATGTTGCATGGGAATGAAACCTCTCTTGGAGTTTTCCAGCTTGAACCGTGCAAGAACCTTATCAATATAAGTCTCTTGACTAAGTCCAATCAGCCTTTTCGACCTATCTCTATAGATCTTTATTCCCAATATGTACTCGGCCTCTCCTAGGTCTTTCATAGAGAAACAATTTTTAAGCCATTCCTCGATCGACTCAAGCATGGTCTTATCATTTCCTATGAGAAGTATGTCATCCACATACAAGACCAGAAAAGTAATACTACTCCCACTTAACTTCTTGTATACACAAGATTCCTCTTCATTTCTGAGAAAGCCAAATTTCTTGACTGCCTCATCAAACCTGAGGTTCCAACTCCTTGATGCTTGCTTTAGTCCATAAATGGACTTCTTAAGCTTGCATACCCTCCCTGGATTTTCTAGATCTTCAAAACCTTGAGGTTGTGTCATGTACACATCCTCTTTCAAGAACCCATTCAAGAAAGCGGTTTTGACATCCATCTCGCCATATTTCATAGTCATGAAAGGCAAAGAATCGCAAGGATTATCCTAATGGACTTCAAGCATGGCTACTTGGTGAGAAGGTTTCATCATAGTCAATACCATGAATTTGTTTGAAACCTTTCGCCACCAACCTTGCTTTGAAAACACTAATGTTTCCATTCTTGTCTGTTTTCAACTTGAAAATCCATTTGCATCCAATGGGTTTTACCCCATTAGGCAAATCAACCAAGTCCCATACTTGATTTTCAGACATGGAATCCATTTCAGATTTCATGGCCTCAAGCCATCTTTCGGAGTCTTGACTATCCAAAGCATCTTTGTAGCTAGTAGGCTCTTCGATTCTAAAATCGTTATTTCGGAACTTTCGGTCAAAAGGAAATCAATATATCTCTTTGACGGAATGATGGTCCTACTAGACCTACGTTGGGGAACAACGAGAAGAAGTTTCTACCTCACTAGGTTGAGTGACTTCGCATGGAGTATCTCCAAGTGGGACGGTAGGAGGTACGTGAATTGAATGCACCACCTCCCGAGCATTTTCATGCCAGGGCCGCCTCGATGAGGTGTTAACCTCATCCATTTGTTGCTCATCTCGAACTTCTTCGAGATATACATTTCTCCCACTTGTTTTTCTCGGGAAATAAACTCCTTTTCCGTAAAAGACACCATTACGAGCAACAAACACTTTGTTTTCGCTTTGGTTGTAGAAGTAGTATCCCTTAGTCTCTTTTGGGTAACCCACAAAAAGACATTTATCGGATTTGGGTGAAAGCTTATCAGAAAGTAAACGTTTTACATAAGCTTCACAACCCCATATCCTCAGAAAAGACAATTTTGGAACGTTTCCTGTCCACATTTCATATGGTGTCTTTTCCACTACTTTGGATGGTGCTCTATTAAGTGTGAATGCCGCTTGTTTCAAGCGCAAATCCCCGTAATGAAATAGGAAGATCAGCAAGACTCATCATGGATCGAACCATATCAAGTAGAGTTCGATTCCTTCTTTCAGAAACGCCATTTAACTGTGGTGTTCCTGGCGGAGTCCATTGTGAAAGTATTCCACAATCCTTCAAATGATCACCAAATTCTTGAGATAAATATTCACCACCACGATCGGATCGTAATGCCTTAATTTTCTTCCCAAGTTGGTTTTGTACTTCATTCTGGAATTCCTTAAATTTTTCAAAGGATTCCGACTTATGCCGCATGAGGTAAACATATCCAAATCTGCTCACATCATCGGTAAAAGTAATGAAGTAACTGTACCCTCCCCTAGCCAACGTACTCATAGGTCCACACACATCCATATGTATGAGGGCTAAAAGGTCATTGGCTCTTTCACTTGAACCTGTGAAAGGAGACTTTGTCATTTTCCCCATCAAGCAAAACTCGCAAGTATCAAATGAATCGAAATCAAATGATTTGAGAATTCCATCTTTATGAAGTTTCTCAATGCGCTTTGAGCTTATGTGGCCTAATCGACAATGCCATAGGTATGTAGGGTTTGAATCATTTGTTTTATGTTTCTTGCTGTCTATGTTATAGATGTGGGTTTCTAAGTCTAGCACATATAAACCATTTGATAACTTAGCGGAGACATAGAACATATCATTCAAATACGCAGAACAACAATTGTTCTTTATTATAAATGAATAACCTTCGGAATCCAAAACAGGAATCGAAATAATGTTCTTTGTGATAGCAGGAACATAATAACAATTATTAAGTTCTAAAACTAATCCTGAAGGTAAAAGTAGATTATATACTCCCACTGCCAATGTAGCAACTCGTGCTCCATTGCCAACGCGAAGATCTACTTCTCCCTTTCCCAATGTTCTACTTCTTTTGAGGCCTTGCATATTACAAATAATGTGCGAACCACAAGCGGTATCAAATACCCAAGAAGCAGAAGTTGCTAAGTTAATTTCTATAACATACATATCTGAACTAGAAACTCCTTTCTTTTGATCCTTCAGATACTTGGGGCAATTACTTTTCCAATGACCAACATTGTTACAGATGTAACAATAGTGCTCATCAGCAACTTTTGGTTTTGGTGTAACGATTCCCAAATCCTTTTCAATTGCAATGAAACGTTCAGCATTCAATTTGTCCTTCGAAAGGACGGAGCGCAAATTACAAGTAGAATTGTTGGTGTTGATATTGTTGTTACTAGACATAATTACTACAACAAAAGAATAATAAAGCAAGATTCAATCAATGTTTATCAAGAAAGCAATAATTAAACAAATTTTAATTACTACTACCCTTTATTCAAAATGAAAGTCCCCTATTGAATAAAGAAATAACCAAGATCCCCTCCCACTACAATCAAACGGACTTTGGCCCTGCCTTCAATTTATAGTAGTTGAGGTAAGTAAACACTTTACTAATTATAGATAATTTATAATTCTTGGTAGACAGGTTAACAACTCCTTGTTTACTCCTATCTCTTAGCTTCAAAACCCAAAACTTTGTCTTTTGATGATTTTGTTGAGTTAAACCAAACATTAACATGTAAGTTTCAAAAAACCTACCCTACTATCCCCGGAACTATGAGCAACACCCTGCTTTGGCAGAACCTATTACTCATGATCTAAGGCTTTATAGGTGTTGTTTGGGAAAGCAGTTAAACTCAATATTACTTTTGGGGACCTAAGTTTACTAATATGGTCAATTAATAGTGAACACATGAATCAATTAACCACAAAACAAACTTAGAAGCAAGCATTTAAACAAAATAAATGCAAGAGAATTATAAAAGCAATAATTAAATGATCTAGTATGGCCCCTATACTTAGGAAAATAACTAATCTTCATGAGTCCTCCCTTGAATCTCCATGGATCACCATCCTTGAAACTCCTTGGATCCTCATGCTCGATTACATAATTTGAATTAAATAAATAACTAAAATTTAAAGTTACAAAAATACAAACGATTCGCAGATCGTATTTAATTTACATTCAAATATAACGATTCGCAGATCGTAATTACTATCCTAATTTGGGCCATACTAGTCATAACATGCAAAATATAATATCATACATATTACATTAAACATCCACGCATTTATAATATCAAATAAAATAAACACAAACTATTTACTTATTAACAATTAATAAGCAAATAAAACTTTCCATAATAATCATAAAACTTAACAATTTTAAGCTAGTAATTATTTAGGAAACTTTATTATTTTAATTCAATTACTCATTTAAACATGGCAATAATCATTATTATTCACAAATTTGCAAAATAGGAAACTTTTGGATTTATGCTCATATTTTTTTTTTTTTTTTTTTTTTTTTTTATAGTTGACTTCTTGACCGTTGACCAGCAGCACAAGGCTGCCGGTCAACAGCCAAGACACTTCCTCACCACGCAAAAAAAAAAAACCGCTGGAAAAAACCACCAGCTTCACGCAATGCCAGCACACGGCCAGCACTGCACACACACCACCCGCCGACGGGTCTCCGGCAAAGACGCTGCACAACGCCGGCCAGCCCTGTCACCAGCACACGTCGGCAGCATAAGCCACCAACGCGGCCAACTGCCCGCGAGGAGAGAGACGCTGCACGCGTCGCACGCCGCCGTCCTCCCCACGAGTGACGCCCTCCTACGGCCTCGCCGTTCAGCCCGCCATATTCCGGCACTCCTCCAGCCACCGTGGCTCCACCGACAGTGGTGGGGGCCACCCAGCCATGGCTTCCTCTTTAATTTTGTAACAATTACTTTTAAATTAAAGATATCTTAATTTAACAATTAATTAAAGATTTAGGAGATTAATTAGGTTATAAAATCCGAAAAATTATGGCAGAAGTTTTGAATCAAACAACAAATCTTAAACAAATTTTTAGAATTGTTGATATTAGATTTGAATGAATAATCTCCATTAAACATTAAATCTAACAAGAATTCAAAATTAGGGCAAAAATTCAAATTATATCCAAAAAATTCAGAAAATTAACAATTAAATTCCGAAAAATTCGAAAATAATTTTTAGGGTGATCTACTGAATTATATTATCAAAAAAAATCAAATATCTTAATTGTTATCCTTAAATTATATGAATAATCAAATTAAACATAAAATTTAACCAAAATTCATAAATAATATGATAAAATTCGAAAATTAGTGGGAAAAATAATCAAATTATTTTCAGCCATCATATTATTCTAGATCTATGTGGGTGATGAACATTAGATTTATTTAACAAATTAAAAATCAAATCTTTAATTGTTAACAAATTATTTCAATGATTAATCGAATTAAACATAAATAATTTTAAATCTAACAAAAATATTTATAAAAATCCGAAAATTTTAGAGTGAATAAACCAATTTATTTCGTCCCTAATATAAAAATTTCGAAACTTTATAAAATTATTTGAGCATAAATCACAAATAAATCAATTATTTACAATTTCCAATCAATTAATATCGAATATCAATTATGCAAATTTAAGCCATAAATAAATCCTCCCTTAATTGAATAAAAATAATAACTTTGCATACAATTACATGATCATATGAATATTATGAATTAGGCAAAAACTGATACCACTGTAGGAATATATAGATGCATATAGCGGAATTTCAGGAAACAATTTCCTAACATCTATCATAGGATCGCAAACATAATCAAACATATGAATCATTCAATAGGGATTAAATATCAAACCTTTGTAGCGTGATTTCCCCGTTGTATGCAAGCTTTGAAGATCCGAGAGCCCCAAGTGTTGCTCCTCTAATCAGTCCACGAGCACCAGTTGAACACCAACGTTTGCTAGAACGGAAGAGAAGAAAATCCTCTTGCTTTTAATGGTATAGGCGCCGGTTATAGGAATAGGATTTAGGGTTTCTCTTTCTCTCTCTAGTGAAAAGAAACTGACTAATGAACTGATTACCTAAACCCTAATATTATATCCTATATATAATAGAAGAGTCATAGGTTAGTTAGGAGAACTAATTATCCTCCTATTCCCCTTTGGACCGGCCCAATCCTAATCCTAAATGGATTTGGATTGCTTTGTCCAACTTGTGCTACAATGTGTGACCTCATAGGATTAATCTATTTTAGTTATAGGCCCAATCGATATTGTCCTATTAATCATATTTATTCTCTAGCAAGTAAATACGATTACTAAAATAATTAACTTTATTATCTTCATAATAACATTCCTATTTATATTTAGTAATTGCCGGAATGTCTAAGGACATATTCCTTCATGATGAACAACAATGGAGGTTGGAATTGGATGTGAGAGAGTAGATGTAGCAGTGTTTGAGTTTGAGTTTGAGTTTGGTGTTGACACTGATTCCAACACAAACACCACGAAAGTTGGGAGTAAAGCAATTGTGCGAAAGTGGATTTGATCAAGCTGTGGATTTTGTCACTATTTTTTACGCTTTTAAGTTCGGACGGGGGACGAGATAACGGTGCAATAACGGCGTGGTGGATGGAAGAGGGAGGGGCAGTGGGTCGTAAGCAAAGGATGAGGGAGCAAAATTTTATTGTCTGGGTTAATGGCAGGAGAAAGAGAGCGGGGGTTAAAAGGGGGTTTGGGTAAGGTTAAACATACAACTAACAATTTTAGTCACCAGTTAAACCCGGTAAACAGTCATCTAAAAGTTAATCATGGTACAAAGTTAACTTGCTTAACAATAATCAAAAGTATAACTTATTTTTAGAAGACCACCCAAAGATTAACTTATTTGATGCAATTTTTTCCTAATAATAATAATAATAATAATAATAAGGAAAAATTGGCGCGAACATCACCAACTATTGGTTTGGTGCAGAAAACAGCACGAACTAAACGAGGTGTGATGCACAACACAAACTTTTATGGCATAGGTGCGCGAATCAACATACATGACGATTTTGTCCTGAGATTCGTTTACCCAAACCTTAAAGTTTGTGCTATCGAACCATGCCAAAATCGTTGTTTATGTTGATTCATGCACTCATGCCATAAAGTTCGTGTTGTGCATCACACCTTGTTTAGTTCGTGCTTTTTTGTGCACCAAACCAATAGTTGGTGCTATTCGCACCAAATTTTCCTAATAATAATATTTGACTTTCTTTTCCCACCCAAACTTTTTCCTTATTCTACCTTCCTCCTTCCAACTTCTTCTACCTCCCTCCTCTTACATGGCAATCAAAGTTGAATTTCTTCTCTCCCAACCAATCAACTGTTGCCACTATCATCTCAACAGAAGAATTCTCACTCAAATTCTCTTCAACTCCATGATCATCTTGAAGTTTTCTGTGAACTTAACAATGACTATAAATAGCCATGTCCATCAAGCATCACACTACATCTCTCTCCCCCCTGTTTTGGGCACGCACCCCACAACACCGCGCCACCACCGCAAGACTGCCACACTCGTCCCACCGCAGCACCGTTCCGGCCACTGCAAGAACGGCGTCGGTGCGCCACCCCTACACGCTGCTGCACGCAGCCCCCTCTTGCACTCTCTCTTTCCTCTCGTGTCACGTGTCTCTCCTCCCCTCTGCCTCGCGCCGCTAACTAACGCGTCGGAGTCGCCTCGTTAGGCGCTGCTGATTGCCGCCACCACCTGTCCTCCTTGACTCGCCGGAGCTGCACCATCTTCCTCTTCGTGGCTCCTGACTTCGCTGCTCGATTAAGAGCAGAGGTATGAAGTCCATACCTCTTGTTTTATGTCTCATATTAGTTAAATAACTCGAGCCCAAATTATCTTTTGGAACTAGTTTATGCTTTTGGGCCAAAGAAAAAGAGACTGATTCACTTGGTTAAACCATTAGTTAATTAGTTTGGGCTATGAATTAATGAGTAGTATTTGAGTCATCTAGTTAGGCCTAATTAGACTAAAACTTGGCCTTAATAAACCGGTTTTTTTAAGGGATAATAAACCGGTTTGTTAATGTTGGGCTAATGACATATCTTATGTTGCTAATAACTACTTTATTGCCTATTAATGTAAGCTAAATTATGTCATTTGTTAATGTTATTTTAGTATAAAATGTTAAGGTTTAATAATATATGCCCTTTATTAGAAACTCAACTCGATTCATGGATTAATTAATTAAGGAATTATAATAACCTTGTTTAATTATATAAATTAAATATAAGTCATGAGCTATACTTACTCACTTAATAATATTGTCTATAATGTTCATGTTTACTTATAATGTTTGATTAAAATGCTTTATCAAAATAGTATGACTAATAACATCGAAATAATATTATGGTAATGTTAATGGCTCAATTTTAGCAATGGACTTATCAATCTATAATTAATTTCGGACTCACATAATATTATAATAACGTAATTTTATAGTCAGATGAAATAGTTATACATTGTTATGAGTTGTAATTATTATTGATTACGAAATTCTAAAATCAAAGTAGAGGAGTTACTACACTTACTAGTTAACGACAAGTCCATTTATTGAGTTAAATAATAAAGATTACGATGTCATAAGCAGGACAATGACAATATGACAAACATTATGACTATAATAATCTCTAATTAATAATAAGTTTTAAAAATTAAATAATGAAACTTATGTTTATATCACTATTCTTGACTAGATTAAAAAGGATAAAGGATATTACAAGCCTCCCCCGGCTATCAAGGTCGTTAAGTAGGAATTCAGGTAACGTTTACTGCTAACACCCCCATTCCCCTTCTAAATATGTTTTATAATAATGCTTACGTTAATAAGTATTCTTTTGTATATGGATTGCGTGATATGAAATGTTTTGTGATGAATATGATGATATGGAATAATGTTATAAAATGATGAAACGTTATGGATGCAATGATTAGAATACGTTATATCATGATGATTATGAATATACTTAAAAGTTATGAAACATGATAAATTCAAGTCAAAGGCGATTCTTGGCAGTATTCAGTTATCCTGGGTCGTACACGTACCTTCTGGCTGGTTCCTCACCATCCGTTTATAAGGGCTAAAGTCCTCGGGTGGCACCGCACTACCATATTTTGGGCACTAATGCCACCTTCCATTTGTAAGGGCTATTGTCCTCGGGTGACTGCCTTCCATTTACGATGATGTTATGTTCTGGGGAAAATTCCCTTCCATTGTACTCGCCAAGTTACCAAATAAATGATCTATGCTTATGAACATGATAAAAGATATACGATAATGACTATGATTAAATGTTATGTTTATGAAATAGTTTTACTTTTTCTCTCCTCCCTGTTTGCTAATAAAACCATTTGAAATGAATTTACGTTGTTAGAGTAGTATGTTACTGAGCCTCGGCTCATGACATTTTGTTTTCTGTTTTAGGTGCTGATGGTGCTAATGGGATGGCGTAGCAGTTATGAGTAGTTATGTAGTTTAGTAATTTAAACTTTCTTAAACACTTATGATCATAATAAATGTCAGACTATGTTCAGTGACTACGTTTTAACTTATGTTTTTGTTAATGGATAATTACGTTTTCTGGTTATAACATGTTTAGGCTTTTATGAATTTATGTTTGCCTTGTGCTTTCCAATTGGAAATGGCAGTAACGCACCGACTATATAGGTTCTGCTGCTAATAACCGTTTAACTAACCTAATGACGTTGATTAGTAGCCGGGGCTTTACAGGTTGGTATCAGAGCCAAGGTTTCGGTGCCACAAGTTAAACCTTGAAGGTTTTACATTAAATTATTAGTTTTTAAGATCTATGTTGGTAAATAAGTTGTTTAAAATAGAAATGAGTGTGAGTGATAGGATCAGGAAGGGAGTGCTTTTATAATATTATGAATACATTGTTTATTAAAAGAATATGTCATGAACATGAAACATTTTGATGTTTTAGAAGATGACAACCAATGAGAATGAACCTACTAATGGAGGTGTAGGCGTGTTTTTATTTTGCCTACACGGGATGAGCGTGTATTTGTATTTGACTACCCCACTGTAAAGTTTTTTGTATTGAAAACGTTTTGAAGTCGCCAACAATTCTCTAAAGGAAGAATCATAAACCCAATTGGATATTGGGAAACTGTAGGGATAAATTAGGGACTTATCCAATGTAGATTTCCCCGTCTAGACGCCATAAATGGTCAAAATGAACCAAAGATTGAGTTCGGGGGTGAGGGTACGAATATGGTCATAATGAACCACATTCGCCCATTGCTGGCCTCTACGTAATATCGATTCACAACAAATTTTATGCCAAAGAATAATCATATATTGTTTTAAGGACCCTAAAACATATTTCGTTATAGGTTGGTTCAGGAAACACATAAAAAGACTATTTTTTAGTGACAAGTTATTATGCAATCAAATTACAGGGAACCTAACAGGTTGTCCAAATTATCTGAATTAGTTGGAACAATTTTTTAGGTCTTGATTAGCAGTAATAACATGTGGGTGATAAAAAATAATGCTTAGAACAATCATGCAAAAGGTTTAGAATATACAGTAGAACGATTTTATATCGAAGATCTACATCATGAAATAAATGGTTAGTAACTTCAATATAAAAATAGAGAATTTATTCAAGGACCCTTAGAATTATACCGTGGCATGGATCTGCGAGATTGACAACCTTCGGGATGAACAATCGTGAAGCCTGAAAATCTGAATGTATGAAAGTATGTAGATTTGAATGTGTGTTTGTGTTTGAAAGTATGAGTTTTGTAGGGAAATTTTGCAATTCGTAGATAGGTTCGTAAAGTATTTGTCGAGTTCGGAGTGTGTTAATGTGAAAAATCCATTTTTTAATATGTACGGAAATCAGGCCTATTTATAGGGAAAACGACATTGCGTCTCACGCACCAGCTGCGCCAGGTGCAGGCTGACGTGTCACATGCATGACGCGGCATGCCCAGTAGAAAACGTACACGTGGTACGCGCTTTTGAAAAAGATAAGAAAGAAAAACCGCGTCTCACGCAGCGAGGGCGCTTGACGCAGGACTCTGTGTGAGTCAGAAATCCACGTGTTAGGTGCAGATTGGTGCACCTGACACAGGTGGACAGAGGTGCGCCTGACGCACAGACGTGCGCTAGGCGCAAGCCGGTGCGCTTGGCGCACCAGCCTGGCTCTTGACGTGTCTTTGCCAGGTTCTCTAAAAAGTGTTTAAGAATTTCTTTTACCTTTTAATTTTGAAAATCTGATTTTACGGGATAAAATCCGATTTTAACAATAAAAAATATCTTTGAAAATATTTATTTTATTGAAATAAAACAATTAATTATCAATGAATAATTAAATGGGTTTTTCAAAGATGTTAGCAGATAGGTGAAAACAACTCACATAAAGCACATAATGATGCAAATGATGCAAACTTAGACTCTCTAAGGATTCATGAGACACTATGCAAGGATTAAGGTCATGCAAAGCTAAAGAAGATAACACGTCATGCAAGGTCAGGGTTATGCAAGACTAAAATGTATGAAACGCATTGCAAGGTCAAGGTTTTGCAAGGGTAGGAAATCTGGATATGTAGAGAGATTGAATGATTTTCGAAAAATGTTTTTAGTAAATAATCGGGGTCCGTAAACGAGATCCGCAGATTACAGCTTTTCAGGAGTTTGACTTGATTTGGAGGCACCACCACATATAGGAAGCCCCCACTTTGGGTGAGCTTGTCTTGAATTAAGCATTCTGAGCCTTGATTGAAATGTATTTGATCTGTCTTGAACACTCAGAGTTCTTTCCTGGGGATTCTTCTTTGGGGAGTTGACACAGGCAAAGTCAGATATCGTCGGCACCATGGAATTGTCAAAGAGTCCTTCAAGAAAAGGAGAGTTTGGATATCAAAAATAAAAAAGTTTAAATTTGTGACTTAAATAAATGTAGGTGGGAAAAGGCTTTAACGAGGCTAGGTTGACTCGAGTCTATGTCGGGATCTAGAAAAAATAAGCTCCTAGATTCTAGAAAATCAAATCAGCAGGCCTTGACTAATTAATTTTATTTTAGCGGTCGGACCTCGAGATAAGGATTCCTGCGTATAGCACCAACTTAATTACGTGGTGCAGAAAATAGCATAAATGGCACCGGAGCACGGAGATTCCACCGGAGCCAAGGAATCTCCATTATTTTAATATTTTCTTTCTATTTCTCTCTCTTCTATTCTTCTTCTTCTCCATTTCTTTTCTTTTTCTCTCTCTTCTCTTCTTCTCCTTCTCCATTTTTTTTCTATTTCTCTCTCTTCTCTTCTTCTTCTTCTTCTTCACCAGTTGAACTGCCAACTTCCAACTTTAATCTCAAAAAATTGATCTCCTCTTTACTCTTTTTCGATGCTGTGCTACGTCCTCATTTTGCGATTTTCTTCCCTGTTCGACGCACCACACATCTTCACGACTTCACATCATCAATAAATTGCATCAGCGCTAATATCGAAATCAAGGCGCTGGATTTACTTCTATCATCATCAATAATTGACGTGTAACAATTATGGCGGTTGATCATTTTGAGATGGTGTTTGGTGTGGTGCTGCTGCAGTGTTTGGGGCAGAGGATGACGTTGCTGGAGTGGAGGTGGTGTTTGGTGTGGTGAAGGAAGATGATGGTGTTGAGGACGGTTGTGGCGATGTAGTGATGTGGGCTATGGAAGAGGGTGGTGGTGGTAATGCAGGCACGTGACTTTAAGGTTGTGTTGTTCCTTACACTTGACCCAAATGTTGTGCTGTTCTAGCCAATTAACCCTAACAAAAAACACGAGGGAATTAAAAGAAAATATTAAAATAATGGAGATTCCCTAGCTCCAGTGGAATCTCCGTGCTCCGGTTCCATTTATGCTATTTTCTACACCACCCGATTAAAGTAGTGCTATTCCTTGCACTTGAGCTAAAGGTTGTGCTGTTCTAGCCAATTAACCCCTTTTTTTTTGTGCCCTAACTTTTGCCTAGGCCGCCCTTTCGGGTTTTCAACCTAGCGTGCTTGGACATACCTTGAAAAAGAAATCGATGAAAGGTTGAAAGGTTGAAGGCTTGATGAATGATGAAGATTCAGTTTGTTGGGCTAAGGTAGGGGTCATTGATATAGGTTTGAAGGATTTTGGATTATATGGCTAAGTTTTGATGATTTGAAGGATTTGAAACAAGGGATAGAACTTGTGTGCAAGCCCCCTAGCTTGACTTTTTATTTATTTGCCTTTGGCATTTTCTTTTTTGCATTTTTTTTTCTTTTTGTCTTGTGCGTTTTCTTTTGCTTTTGCTTTTTTTTTCGCACTTTGATTTTTATTTACTTTTTTTATGGCTGCCTGACATTGAGTTTTTTCGTAGTAAGGCTTGCACACAAGTTTGGTTTAGGGTATTGGAAGGCTTGAAGGTTATTTGTGGAGCTTTGATTTTGAAGGGATTATTTGGCGAATGGAGATGATGGTTTATGGATGATGGAGGGAAGAGGGGACTAACTCTTGATTCAAAATATGTCATTTTTTCATTTTTTTTTATTCCATATCTCTTTTTTAGGTATTAGTCAAAGTCATCAGGGATAATTTGATTTAAGTTTCATCATTGAAATAGAAGCATAAAATGATGGAAGGCCAATGAAAATGAAAATGAGATTATTTTTTATTGATTAGAAATAAATAGAACAAGGCTTACTAGAAATAAAGCCCTAAATGACATAGACTCGACAGGAAAGGAAATGAAGGAGCTAGGGGAGGGGCTCTCCGACTCAACCTAGAAAACTAGCGTTAAAGGACTAAGCCTCCTGCACTGTTGAGACGATTCCCAAGGGCTTGTTGTTGTTATTGACTTTTGCTGCCGGCGGAATTGGAAGTCTGCCACTATCAACCATATCCTGCATAGTATTCCTTAAGGCCCAACACGCAGATGTTGGGTGTCCATTCCCTTGGTGGTACATGCAATAGGCATTAGGGTTCCACTTCTTGTGTCTATTTTCAGGTGCAGGGTCTAGAGTAGGACTAATAGGCTGTATTGCTCCTTTTTTATGAAGCCTATTGAAAGCTTCTTCTAAAGTCATGTCCAATGGAGTGAAGGTTCTTTGAGCCTTTTGATAACCTCCTTTTTCAGTAGCTAGGGCATTGACATCATTACCTTTGGAGCTGGAAGGGTTATTGTTACTCTTCTTGAAAGAGTTGTTGTTGTTGTAACCCTTACTTTTCGAGGCTTAGACCTCTTCTTCATCAGTAGGCCTACCTTATAGAGTTTCGTGAAAGACTCTATGGGTTGGAATTTGATGTGATCCCATATTTGGGTTGCAAATTACGGATCACCAGTCGGACTTGATCCTCTTGAGATGGCCTGTTAGTCATTTGTGCAGCTTTTTTCCTCCATTTGTTAAGGAAGGTGACGAAGTCTTCGTTGGAGTTTTGTTTAGTTAACTCTAACTCACGAAGGCAAATGGGAAGCTGAGTGTTGTATATATATTGTTTGTGGAACTCTTCTCTGATGTAGTCCCAGCCATTCAGCTTGGTCTTATTCAGTGACCTGAACCACTTGGATGGATGTGCATCCAAGGTTAAGAGAAAAACATAAGCAAACAGGTCTTTACTCATGCCCTTGAGAGCCATAGAGATAGAAAAGGCTCTCAAGTGATCATCTGGGTCTTCGACCCCCTTGAATTTTGGGAGGTCACCCAATGTTACCTTTTTAATGGAGCTTTTCCCTTAGTTCAAGATCAATAATGTTATGGCCGTGAGCCTGACTCTCGAGTGCAGGAATTGACTGGATCAATTGCTCGAGTTTTTCAAACCTCAATTCTGTCTCGGTCTTGATATGAGGTGGTAGTGGTGAAGTGTCGCCCTGTTCTTCCTCTTCAGTTAGTTTATCTCTCAGTGCCTTGATCTCTTTGCCTTGTTCCTCAAGACGAGAGTTCATTAGTTGAAGTTGAGCCATGATGGCACTAAGCTGTTCATTAGTGTCCCCCATTTTCAGATGATGATTCAGTAGAGTAGGAGGATTCGTCTAAAAAGGTTAGGATGCGCTTGACGAGTTTGGGAGTAGGTCGACCTTGTTGCCTCTCTATTGGACGTTCCCAAGTTATAATCTCACGACCTGTCATGAACAGAATCGAGGGGATCTTGCTTGTAAGTTTTAAGAAATGATTTTCGAAATGAGAAATGAAAATGTGGGATGGAGAAATGGAAATGGGAATTGAGAGATGAGAAATGAAAATGGTTTTGGACTAGTATGGGCTTGACCATGAAGGAGACATGGGACTAACTATATGCAAATGCAGACATGGACTGGACTGAACTATGCAAGCAGACTGAATGATTGGACTTCGCTGAGTACTAGACTTTGCACTTATAATAAGCTGACTAGACTCAAAGCATGGTAGACAAATCAAGGTGGTTAGACTTAGGGGATGAACTTTTATAGTCCTAAAACTTGAGTTTTATAGTCCGTAGACTGACTAGGGTTTACATATAGTGCAAACTAGACCTAGGGAAATTTTATAGTCCTAAGACTGAAGTTTTATAGTCCAAAGACTGACTTTTATAGTCCGTAGACTGAATAGGGTTTACATATAATGCAAACTAGGCCTAGGGAAATTTTATAGTCCTAAGACTGACTTTTATAGTCCGAAGACTGACTAGGGTTTACAGATGATGCAAACTAGACCTAGGGAAGTTTTATAGTGCTAAGACTGACTTTTATAGTCCGAAGACTGACTAGGGTTTACATATGATGCAAATTAGACCTAGGGAAGTTTTATAGTCCTAAAACTGAATTTTATAGTTCGAAGAATGACTAGGGTTTACATATAATGCAAACTAGACCTACGGAAATTTTATAGTCCGAAGACTGACTAGGGTTTACATATAATGTAAACTAGACCTAGGGAAATTTTATAGTCCTAAGACTAACTTTTATAGTCTGAAGACTAACTAGGGTTTACATATAATGCAAACTAGACCTAGGGAAATTTTATAGTCCTAAGACTGACTTTTATAGTCCGAAGACTGACTAGGGTTTACATATGATGCAAACTACACCTAGATAGGGAATGAACTGGACCTAAATGGACCGAAGATTTGAATTGGATCAGACTTAGGCTTAGATTGGAATGGATTAGGAATAGACTTGGACTAAACTTCACATAGAGATGCGAATGGGCCTAGATTTTGATATGAACTAGACTTATATGGGCCTCAGACCGACTCTAATGCTAGTGATTATGTGGACTCAAATTAGTCAGGCCTAGGATGAATGCAAAATGGACTATAATGCATATGGGCCTAGAATGAATGCAAGTGAATTGGGTTGATTGGATTGGATGAATGAAGGTGTCACTAGTACAGAATCGTCAATTTGCGTCGGACCTGGGACCCCCATTTGCGTCGGACATAGGTCCGACGGCACAGGTCTCGTCGCAGATGATGGATACAGCATCTGCGTCGAATAAGACACGACGCAGTTTATTTACTATTTGCGTCGGACCAAGCCCATAGTGCGACGCACATGACCCATCCCCCCTGCCTGTGCGTCTCCCATCTGCGTCGCATGCAGAGCTACATGCGACGCACATGCCCCACATTTGCGTCGCATATAGCTGTGCATGCGACGCAGATGTGGCTTGCTGGCCTTGATATGCGTCGGATGAAGTTACACAGTCCGACGCAAATTAGGTAATTTGTATTAAAAAAAATTTAAATCAAACAACAAAAAACACATCAAATCTGATCTGACAAATGCCCCAGTTTTCACACTAAGTTTCACAATTAGATCAATTACAATTTAAAAATTAAATTCAACAAAGTATGTATAATGAAAATACAACAATGAAAAAATGGAAATATACAATACTCTGATACAACGATGAAGTCTACATCAGATTCTTTGTCTATCTAAACTGACTAATCTAACACTTGTAATTTACAATGAGAGGAAAAAAAAGGAAAAAAATCCCTAAGTTCCGAGATCTAAAACTGAAAATATATAAAATATATGAACTTACCTCAATTGTATTGAACAAGTATCTAAAAAAAATGTAAAAACCGACTTTCAACAAAGATCGACGAACCGAACACTTTGATTTCTTCGGAATTCCTTCGATTTTGAAGTGTTGTGCGACAATGGGGAGTACAAATTCAACTTTACAACACCAGATTCAAACACCCAGAACAAAATCCATTAAAATCAACCTTTGCCGCTATGGTGATACGATCTACACTTTCACCAGATCCAAATAACCAAAACAAGTTTCTCGACCTTGATGTCCCTCATAGGGTGTGAAAGCTTCTTCCCCGGCGCGCATGCATTTAAGAGGAGAGAGAAAATCAAACCCTTAGAATCCATTAAAATCGACTGTCAGCGAGGACGTCGTCGATGGAGCTTTGAGAGATTTGCGAGAAAATTCTGTTCTGCTGCGACAAAATTCCTTGATAAAACGACTGCTGCGATGGGCGACCTCGGTTGTTGCAGAATGTTCGATCTCCTTCAGTTTATCGCCATTGAAGAAACAAAAAGAAGAAACTTGAAGAAATCGACAACACGAGTGTTTTAACGAAAAGGAAGGAAAGAAAGAGAGAAATTTAGGTTAAATACATGGTATGAGCAGGAAGAACAGAGAAGGAATTAAGATCGCAAGCTTTTTTGGCTGATAGGGGGAGAGAGAGGAGGAAGGAGAGAGAGACGGTTGGGTTAGTGGTTTAAAGTAAATTGGTAGGGTTTGAGATTTTAAGGGGAAGCGAATTGCGTCGCACAGACATTAAGGTCCGACGCAAATAGTATCCTAAATAAGGCCCAAACGCAATTTCACAAAACCCATTTGCGTCGGACGGTCTTCAAGATCCGACGCAAATCATGGGAACCAGTCATGTGCGTCGCACTATAGCTGTCTTTGACGCAAATCATGTTCGTCATCTGCGTCGCGTTCTCAACCCATTCGACGCAAATGACCCTACCACCCATCTGTTGTCATTTTGTGCGTCGTACGTTCTCTAATGTGCGACGCAAATAGGTTATTTGCGTCAGTGCTTCTAGCATGCGACGCACATAGACTGACGCAAATTTGTATTTTTCTACTAGTGTGTTAAGACTGAGCTTAGAATTTTTCGAAATTCATTTTTGGAGGGAACCCCTTTTTTTTTTATCTTTTTTTAGGAAAAGATGATGGATTGATTTTGAAAATATTTTTGTAAATGTCATGTATGATTATGATTTATAAATGTTTTTGAAAAAGAGTAGAATAGAAGAGGATGTAGGATTGATTTTGAAAAATGTAAGTTTTTTGAAATTGGTTGAATATAATTTGGTAGGATTGGTAGGGAAGCTAATTGGACAATAGGGAGAAAATGGAAAGAGGTAGACATGCATGATGACTCTAACTCTACTATGACCAGTTTTCTAGATGCACTTTTTAGGACAGACTCGACCTTGCATGAAAAGACTGATTTTTTTTTTGAATTTAGTGATACCTTTGATTAGACCGTGTACTACGCAAATGCAGACAGACAAATATAGGACTGAATATAGGATCGACCATTACGACGACTGAATCGACGAAAAGTGTGCAATGCACAGACTGCGTGCCTCGCAGCATTGCTGCGCGCGGCGCACATCCGTGCGTCTGGCACGGAAGTGGTGCGCCAGACGCAACTTAATGCGCTTGGCGCACTACTCCCCGACACGTTTTTTGGGGATTTGGGCGACGTATTGGGCAATTGACGAATTTTTTATTGCTTGTTAGACGCGATTTTAGGAACGACGCATAATAATGACAATTTGACAGGATAATAACAGGTAAAAATTGCAATCACAGGCAAATGTCATATAAGATGGATGCAAAAGTTCCAACCTCAAGTTCAGTTCTATGTTTGAAACTATTGGTTAGGTTTAGATTTAGTCTGAAAAGGGTCCATGACTAAGAGATTGATCCACGCTTCGTACCCCAACTTAAAGAGGTGGCCACGTGTAAAACACACTACAGTTCTCAAGTCAGGATCAAGAGAACAATGCCATGGTTGGGTAGGTTTGCTTATAACTAAGATCCAGCACTATCGCTCAGGAAGCTTTTTGAAAAGCGCAAACCCTCCGGGGGTGACCTTACACATAGAACATGTGCTAATGAGGCAAGGTAGATTGTCCTTATGGTGGCTGAACAATAGCCATGCATATGAAAAATTGTAATGTCATTCTAAGGCGTAAAAAGAGTATGAATCGTATTTTTCGAGTTTCACCCACTTATTAAAAAAATTAATTATTTAAAATCCTCCCCAGTGAAGTCGCCAAATTATAGGCATGTTTTTATTTCGCCTACTCGGGATGAGCGCGTATTTGTATTTGACTACCCCACTATAAAGGTTTTTGTATTGAAAACGTTTTGAAGTCGCCAACAATTATTTAAAAAAAGAATCATAAACCTAATTGGATATTGGGAAACTATAGGGACAAATTAGGGACTTATCCAATGTAGATTTCTCCGTCTAGACTCCATAGATGGTCATAGTGAACCAAAGATTGAGTTCGGGGTTGAGGGTACGAATATGGTCATAGTGAATCACATTCGCCCATTGATGGCCTCTACTAAATATTGATTCACAACAAATTTTATGCCAAAGAATAATCATATAATGTTTTAAGGATCCTAAAAAATATTTAGTCTAGGTTGGTTCAGGAAACACATTAAAATACTATTTTTTAGTGACAAGTTATTATGCAATCAAATTACAGGGAACCTAACATGTTGTCCAAATTATCTGAATTACTTAGAACAATTCTTTAGGTCTTAATTAGCAGTAATAACATGTGGGTGATAAAAAATAATGCTTAGAACAATGAGGCAATCATGCAATAGTGTATAAAAAGAAGGAAAAAGGTTTAGAATATACAGTAGACCGATTTTATATCGAAGATCTACATAATGAAATAAATGGTTAGTAACTTCAATATAAAAATAGAGAATTTATTCAAGGACCCTCAAGACTATACCGTGGCTTGGATCTGCGATATTGACAATCTTCGGGACGAGCAATCGTGAAGCCTGAAAATCTGAATGTCTGAAAGTATTTAGATTTCAATGTGTTTTGTGTTTGAAAGTATGAGTTTTGTAGCCAAGTTTTGTAATTCGTAGAGAGGTTCGTAAAGTATACGTCGAGTTCGAAGTGTGTTAATGTGAAAAATCCGTTTCTTAATCAGTACAGAAATTAGGCCTATTTATTGGGAAAACGACACTACGCCTCACGCACCAGCTGCGCCAAGCGCAAGATGACGTGTCACGTGCATGACGCGGCATGCCCAGTTGAAAACGTACACGTGGTACGCGCTTTTGAAAAAGATAAGAAAGAAAATTCGCGTCTCACGCTGCGAGGGCGCTTGACGCAGGACTCTGTGTGAGTCAGAAATCCACGTGTCAGGTGCAGATTGGTGCACCTGACACAGGTGGACAGAGGTGCGCCTGACGCACAGACGTGAGCTAGGCGCACGGCCCTGTGCCAGGCGCAAGCCGGTGCGCTAGGCGCACCAGCCTGACTCTTGACTTGTCTTTTGCATGTTCTCTAAAACGCGTGTTAAAGGTTTTCTTTTATCGTTTAATTCCGGAAATCTGATTTTACGGGATAAAATCCGATTTTAACTATAAAAAATATCTTTAAAAATCATTATTTTATTGAAATAAAACAATTAATTATCAATGAATAATTAAATGGGCTTTTCAAAGAGTTGGGCGTGAAGTCTTACTTATGGGCTTTAAAATACGATTTTAACACTTCTCGAAATAGTTTTGGGATGGCTCTTCGGACAGCTCTGCCCTTGGATCGGACCAATTAAGACCACTGTATGTTTCATCATTGGGCCCTTAAATGGGGAGACACGATTATGTGTCTATAGGAGGAAATGGAAACCATGAGTTTAATGTTACGCTTTAAGAAATGAGAGCAAGGGTTGATGCTTTGAGAAGTGACCCTGTTCCCGGACATATTACTGAAAATAAGAATGACAACCAGATGGATTTGATGAAACTTATGATGATGGAACTTCTGCAAGGTAATCGACAAAAAGCCAAAACAGAGCAGGAGGAATACTCAAACATGTTCAAGAAGTTCTCTGCTCATAAGCCGCCAACTTATGACGGAAAACCAGACCCCACCGAATTTGAGGAGTGGTTGAACAATATGGAGAAATTGTTTGACGCCACTTAGTGTCCTGATAATTGGAAGGTTAATTTTGCTGTGTTTTACCTGAAAGGGCAAGTAAACCTTTGGTAGAAAACAAACAAGGAAATGCAAAACCAGGCTGACTTTGGTTGGGAAAGGTTAAAGGAGTCCATGAAAAACTAATTTTATCCTCGGTCTTTGCAGCTCCAGATGGAATCTGAATTTATCCAACTGAAACAAAAGGGGTATGTTAGTGTTGGAGTATGTTGTGAAATTTAATGAGCATGCTCTATTTGCTCCAGACTTAGTGACAACGGATCGTCAAAGGATGAATAGGTTTGAAGGAGGTTTAAATCTTGATCTCCAAGATAAGCTTGCAGCTCATATGAGCCAATCCTACCAGGAACTCTACGATAGAGCCATTAATGTTGAGCAGAAAACGAAGCTTAGAAAAGAGGTTTTTGAAAGTGGTAAAAGGAAAGGGAAGCCTCAGGAGGGCCAACCCAGCAACAACTCCATCAAGAGGCCAAACACAGGATACTTAGGAGATAATCGTAATCAAAGACAAGTTCCTCGGTGCAGTAAATGTGGAAAACAAGGCCACCTCAAAAAGGTTGTCGTAGAGGAAGTGACCAATGTTATCGGTGTGGTAAACCTGGTCATGTGATTAAGAATTGTCCAACTCCTGACTAGTGAAGCGAGAATGTCACTAATCGTGGTAAAATAAGGGATCAAAGGAATGTTCAGAACTCTATTTATGGTGGAAATGTAAGCAATGCCAGCATGAGCAAAAATCCTCCACGTGGACCCCCGCAAGCCGAAGAGTATTCATGACGCAACATGAAGAAGCAGAAGTAAATGACACCGTCATTACAGGTACTTAACCTGTCAACTCTGTTCCTGCTTATGTTCTTTTCGATTCTGGAGCTTCTGATTCATTTATATCTACTACATTTTCTAGAAGTTTGAACGCAAAACCATGCCCTGATTTTTCTGCTATGTCTGTTACACTCCCAAATGGTGAATCCATCTCATGTAATGTTATGTATAGAAATTGTCCTATCCGTATAGGAGGTTGTGAGTTTCTAGTGGACCTCGTTCAATTTGAATTAACCAACTTTGATGTGATTTTGGGAATGAATTGGTTGTCTAAGTACAAAGCCGACATTAATTGCCTTAACCATGAGATAACCCTTAGAAAACCAGATGGATTTAGGGTTTCAAACCAAAGAAGAAAAGTTAGACCGAAGATTGTCACACCCTCAAAAGTCTTTAAGTTGCTTGCAAAAGGTTGTCATAGGTACCTTTGCAACGTAGTAGACCTAACCACCCTTGAACCCTCTTTGTCCGACATCCCATAGTTTGTGAATATCCTGATGTATTCCCGGAGGAAATACCTGGCATGCCTCCACAAAGAGAGATAGACTTTAGCATTGACCTTATTCCGGGATCCGCTCCTATTTCAAAGGCAACTTATGGAATGGCACCTGCTCAAAAAGGGATGCATCCGACCTAGTGTGTCACCATGGGGTGCACCAGTGCTAATTATTAAGAAGAAAGATTGAAGCCTGAGGCTATGTATCGATTATCGAGAGTTAAACAAGATTACCATCAAGAATAAATATCCATTACCCCGCATTGGTGATCTTTTCCACCAGCTTCGAGGTGCAACTACTTTTTCTAAAATAGATTTGAGATCTAGTTACCATCAACTTCGCATTAAGCCAGAAGATATCTCAAAAACCGCGTTCAGAACCCGATACGGTCACTATGAATTTACAGTAATACCCTTTGGGTTAACCAATATCCCTGCTATTTTCATGGACCTGATGAACAGAGTATTCAAACCCTACCTTGATAAGTTTGTGGTGGTATTCATCGATGACATCCTAGTATATTTTCGAGAAACTTAAGTGAGCATGAAGAGCACTTGAGAAAGGTGTTGGAAGTATTAAGAGAAAAGAAGTTGTACGCGAAATTGAAGAAATGTGAGTTCTGGATGAAAGAAGTTGCCTTTTTAGGGCACATCATTTCAGATCTTGGAATCTCTCTTGATCCGCAAAAAATAAAAGATATCATGGAGTGGCCAAGACCTACCAACGTCCCTGAAGTTCGGAGTTTTATGGGTTTAGCGAGATACTATAGAAGATTTGTCAAAGATTTCTCCATGGTAGCTATGCCCATAACGCGATTGGTGAAGAAGTCAGTCAAGTTTGAACGGAGTGATGAATGTGAAGCAGCTTTCTAAGAGTTAAAGAAGCGTCTTACCGCTGCCTCTATTTCACCTTCCCATCTAACACAGATGGATTCGTTGTGCATAGTGGTGCCTCTAAGCATGGATTAGGGTGTGTCTTAATGCAAAATGAGAAAGTTATAGCCTATGCTTCTCAACAACTCAAACCTCATGAGGAAAACTATCCAACCCATGACCTTGAACTAGCCGCAGTTGTGTTTGCTCTCAAGATATGGCGACACTATCTTTATGGTGTTCCATGCAAGATCTTTACCGACCCCAAAAGCTTAAATACATTTTCAACTTAAAAGAATTGAACCTGAGGCAGCATAGGTGGCTTGAACTCATAAAAGATTATGAAGTTGATATCTAATATCACCCTGGTAAAGCCAATGTTGTAACCGATGCCCTAAGTCGAAAATCCTACTTGAATGTAATCTTAACCTTCCAAGGGAAATTATCAATGTTTTAAGAAAGATGGAAGTTGAGATTGTGCAGCAGATAATGGAGGCACAATTGTATGCGTTGCAGTTGAGGCCAACTCTGTTGGAAGAGATAAAAGAGGCACAAATTGAAGACTTGGAGTTGGAAAAGATAAGGAATGATGTGAAAAGGATGAAATCACAGGGATTTGTGATCTGGGATGATGGTACGTTAAGCTTTCAAGGTAGAATATGTGTCCCCAACAATGAAGCATTGAAAAAGAAAATTCTGGATGAAGCTCATAACAGTCCTTTCTCCATCCACCCTGGAGAAAACAAGTTATGCAAAGATTTAAAACAAACATTATGGTGGAGTAATATGAAGCAAGAATTTGCAGAGTTTGTAGCAAAATGTCCAACTTGTCAAAGGATAAAAATCGAGCGCCAGAGGCCTGTAGGATTGCTGCAACCGTTAGATATTCCTACTTGGAAATGGGATTCAATTTCGATGGATTTTATTATGGGCTTACCATCATCATCTCGAGGAATGAACTCTATTCGAGTTGTTGTGGATAGATTGACGAAATCCGCACATTTCTTGGCCATTAGGAATAATTGGAGCCTAGATAAGCTAGCTGAGTTGTACGTGAGCACAATTGTTAGGTTACATGGGGTGCCAAGTTCTATTGTGTCTGATCGAGACTCAAGATTCCAAGCAAAGTTTTAGAAAGAGTTGCAAAGAGCTCTAGGCACGAGACTCGATTTCAGTACAACCTTTCATCTAGCAACAGATGGTCAAACAGAAGGAACAATTCAGCCTCTTGAGGATATGTTGAGGGCATGTATATTAGATTTTCATGGAAGTTGGGACAAAAACTTGCAATTAGCAGAATTTTCTTACAACAATAGCTATCAAGCTACCATCAAAATGGCACCATATGAAGCACTTTATGGAAGAAGATGCAAAACACCCCTCTGTTGGAATGATATTGATGAAGCTCGGGTGAATGGACCTGACTTGATACAAGAAACGACAGAAAAAGTGCGATTAATTTAAGCTAGAATGAAAGCTGCACAAAATAGATAAAAGAGCTGCGCATATCGTCGAAGGAGACCACTGGAATTTAAAGTAGGTGATCATGTCTTCCTAAGGGTTTCACCTACTAAGGGTATCATGAGACTCGGTCAATCTGGTAGCTAAATTCGAGGTATATTGGTCCCAATGAGATTCTGGAGCGAGTTAACAAAGTAGCTTATCGCTTGGCGCTACCGAAAGATTTAAATAAGGTTCATAATGTCTTCCATGTGTCAATGTTGCGAAAATACATACCAGATCCTAGCCACATAATTAGACACGAGCCCTTGCAGCTAAGAAACGACCTAACAAATAAAGACAAACCAATCGAAATTCTCAATCATAGAGAAAAGCAGCTTAGAAATAAAGTGATTCCCATGGTGAAGGTCTTATGGGCTAATCACACGTCATCGGAAGCTACTTGGGAAGTAGAGGACCAGATGAGAACAAAACACCCTCACCTATTTGCGTAGGTGAATTTCATGAAACTATGTGTATATGATTAAGAGATTTTGAAATTTATCTGTGTATAAATGCTTAAGTTGATGAATGCATAATGTTTGCTTTCGACCATATTATTTAAGTTTCGAGGAAGAAAATTTTTCTAAGGGGGTGAGGATGTAATATCCTGAAAATCTGAACATGCTTAATTAGCTAACTAATTAATACCTCCGTCCCAGAAAGATCTGAACACTTGTTGGGACACGTAGTTTAAGGTGATAAGTTGTAGTGTGGTTATCAAATATTATTTTATTTAAAAAGTAGATGTGATAGGAGTTGGTGGGCTATTTTTTATTAGAGGAGAGAGAAAGTTGGGTAACTTTTTATTGATAAATGGTAGAGTGTGGGCCAAAGATGTGTAAAAGAAATAATATATTAATAGTGGGACCATGCCAAAATTGGAAGTGTTCAAACTAATTTGGGACAAACATAAAAGGAAAGTGTTCAGACTATTCTGGGACGGAGGGAATATTATTTTACTAATTAGACTATCAATAAAATTCTAATTGAATAAACTATTTACAAGTAAAAAAATAAACTAATTTCATGCTCTAGCTCATCCTTAGAATACACTAGAATATCATTAATGAAGATAACAACATAGGTATCTAGGTACTCATACTTGTTCTTGATCATCACCTTATTTAGCTCTCGATAGTCAATACACAGCCTCTTATTACAATCTTTCTTTTTGACGAACAGAAAAAGAGCACCCCAAGGCGAAATACTCGGCCTAATGAAGCCCTTATTAATCAACTCTAGCAACTGAGTCTTCAACTCTTGCAATTTAGAAGGCGACATTCTATAAGGAGCCTTGGATATAGGGGCAATACCAGGAATCAGATCGATACCGAACTTCACATCTCTTTCTGGACGAATCCTAAGTAACTCCTCAAGAAACACATATGAGTACTCACGGACTACAAAAATACTCTCATATTGCTCTTTGATAGACAAGTCCTTAACCATGCAAAGGTTCACTGCATCACCTTTCTCACGGATGTTTCTCATTCTCATAGCAGGCACAAACCTCACACCCTTCTTCAACACAATTCCAGCATAAGAAGCCCAGTTTCCTTTAGGACCACAAAGAACAACTTTCTGATAGTGGCAATGGATACTAGCATGATACTCTGACAACTAATCCACTCCAAGAATAACATCAAATACCAATAAGTCGAACTCCTTTATATTCGAAAGCAAATCGGTCCCCAAGATATTAACCGACGCATTCTTGAATTTAGAATAGCAAGGATAACTCACACCCGAAGAAAGGGATATAAGAGATTTCACCGGAGATCTAGGCGAAATATTATCCTTCTTTGCAAAAACAATTAGCTACAAAAGATACAATAGCCCCAATATCAAACAAAACATATGCAGGTACATTGTTAACAAGAAATGTACCAGTTATCACAGCCGGATGAACATCTGACTCAGCCTGTGTCATGTCAAAAGACTTCATACAAGCATCAGAAGTCAAATGTGGCGTCCTTGAGCAACAATTGAGTAAGGGATTTTGCAATTATCGGAAAATCTTCATGAACTTACAATAGAAACCTGCTTAACGACCAAGAAAGCTCCTCACTCCCTTGACATTCACAGGAGGAGGAAGTTTCTCAATCTCCTCAATTTTTGCTCTGTCCACTTGGATGCTACGTTCAGGTATAAGATGTACAAGTACCACTCCTTCATTGACCATGAAGTGGCACTTTTCCCAGTTTAAAACCAAATTCACTTCAGAGTAGCATTTTAGAAATTTAGAAAGATTATACAAAAACACATCAAAATCAGAGCCATAAACATAAAATTCATCCATAAATTCCTCCATGATATTCTCGATGAAATCAGACTAAATGGCCATCATGCATCTATAAAATGTAGCAGGGGTGTTATACAAACCAAATGGCATTATACAGTAGGCAAAGGTGCCATGAGGACATGTTAATATCATCTTCTTCCGATCTTTTGGGTGAATGGGAATCTGAAAGAAACCTGAATATCCATCTAAATAATAGAAAAATCTATGTTTGGTTAATTTTTCAAGCATCTGGTCAATGAAAAGGAAGGGAAACTGATCTTTCAAGGTGGCTGTATCTAATCTGCGATACTGAATACACATAAGCCATCTTATAACAGTATGAGTAGGAATAAGTTCATCCCTATCATTTTTAGCAATTGTAGTCCCCGCCCCCTTCTTAGGAACAACTTGAACTTGGATCACCCACTTAAAATATGAGATGGGGTAGATGATGCCTGCATCGAGTAATTTCATAATTTCCTTATTCATTACCTCTTGCATATTAGGATTTAAACGTCTTTGAGGTTGTATACAAGGGAGGTAATTATCTTCCAAGTTTATTCTATGCATGCAAATATTAGAGTTAATGCCCATAAGATCATCAATACTGTACCCATTTTGTGCATGCGAAGCACTATAAGAAGTTGGTAAAGTTGACGATCTGTGAGTTTAGTACTGACAATCACAGGGCATTTCTCATTATCACCAAGAAATGCATATTTAAGGTCAGAGGGTAAAGGTTTAAGTTCTAGCTTCTTTACCTGTGGCTCAAAAGTAGAATAAATAGTCTCCATTATCTCACAATCTGCTAACTCATAAGTAACGAGGCCTTCTGGATCCATGATCGTGGAGTCTATTGTTGTGCCATCCCCTTTTGAGGCTTCCAGAGTAAGAACTGTCTCCAATGGATCATCAGACATAATTTTTTGAAAGTTGCCTCCAGAAATTTCCTCTAGTACATCAATCCTGCATCATGTGTGCTCAAGCATAGGAGACTTACTAGCATTAGTTAGCTTAAAAATAACAGTATCATCACCAACATTGAAAGTCAGAGAGTTAGATTTAACATCAATAACCGCACTAGCAGTACATAAGAAAGATCTTCTCAATATGATGAGGATTTAACTATCTTCTTCCATGTCTAATACAACAAAATCCACAAGAGTGTAATATTTTGCCACCCGGACAGATGCATCCTCTAAAATACCCAAAGGATATTTTACAGAACAATTTGCCATTTGCAAAGTAATCTGTGTGCACTTTAAGACTCCCATATTTAGTTTACTGCAAATCGACAAAGTTATAACAGATACACTAGCTCTTAAATCACATAAAGCCTTATTAATAAATAAAGCACCTACATGACACGGGATGGAAAAACTACCAGGATCCTTGAGTTTTGGTGGGATTTTATTCTAACAAACAACACCGCACTCTTCAGTTAGAGCAAATCTATCTAGACAACCAAAGTCCTTCTTAGTTATCATATCTTTCAAAAACTTAGCATACACAGGTACTTGAGAAATTAAATCAATAAAATGAATTGTTACCTCAAGGTTCTTGAGCATGGCCATGAACTTACCAAGTTGTTGCTCAACCTTAGATTTCTGCATCCTATGGGGAAAAAGAAACTTTGGTATAGGAGAATCAGTAACCTTCTCCTTCAACTTCCCTGCTTCAGCTCCTTTTCCTAACTCATCTTCAGCTTTTGAGCTATCTTCACCCTCCTTTTCAGTCACTAGATCGCCAGGAAGATCATCAGTGGGCATGATTTGGAGAATCATATTGTGTACCGCTTCCAAGAGTAAAGACATTAGCAATGTCTTTGGGAATTGGTTGCCCCGGTAGCTGACCTGGCTTTCTTTCCAACCACCTAAGCAAGTTGAATCTCCAAATGTTTTGTAGTGTTTTCCAACTCCTTAATGCTCTCATCATGACTTTACTTCATAGAACCACTATCTTCATCAAATCAGACAGAATAGGCTCTTGAGAGCTAGCATTCTATGGAAGTTGTTACTGATACCCATGGTTAGAGGGCCTATTGAAACCCAGAGGAAGATTCCGAGGGGCCCCTTGGTAGTACGGTGTTCTAGCAGCATGTGGTGGTGGATTTCGGCGAGGTGGTTGGTAGAGTGTTTGAAGCATGGGTTGAGGATTCTGAACATTATTGTTCTTTTATGAGAAGTTCGGATGGTCCCTCCACCCTGGGTTGAATGTATTGGAGTATGGATTGTATGGGGTCTCTGCTGAAAGGCATTTGTGTGCTTCATCTGACGTGTGTCGGGTTAATTATAAGAACAACCATTACCAAAGTGACCTTTAATACTGCACAGTAGGAAGAGGTAATAGGTGCCATGGCATACATTGCATTAATGCTCATAGATTAAGTACTAGATTTTAGTGCATCCATCTTCATGCTCAACTGTACAACTAAAAGTGCATATGCATCAAACTCTAATATTTTCTTTGTAGTGCTCCTGGAATAAGTATGATCATTAGTTGTAAGGCCAGGTTTGCTTGAAAATTGTACCCTTTATCCTCCTTATCTAAGAAAATACCACCAGCAGATGAGTCAAGTGTACTCTTAATATGAGGTTGCAGACTATTGTAGAATGCTTGGGTAAGGAATCACTTGTCAAGGTTATGTTGTGGATACTCTCTTTGTAGGCTTTTGAACCTACTCCATGCTTCTATCTATGTCTCGTCGGGCTCTTATCGGAAGGTAGCCAGTTTGTGGCTTATGTCTGCAGTCTTAGTAGGAGGATAACACTCTCTAAGGAATGCTACAGAAATACCACTCCACTCAGTTTCTGTAACATCATTCAGCCACTTCTGTGCATTGTCCTTCAAAGAAAATTCAAAAACCATGACCTTCAACTGATCAGGAGTTACCCCTTCATACTTAACGGTACGACAAAGTTGTTGAAACCGTTATAAATGGTTAGTAGGGTCTTCAGTTGGATGTCCTCCAAATTGGTTCTGCTAGATCATATGGATGAGGGCATGCTTGATCTCAAAGTTTACCGCAGTTACAGTAGGACTATCAAGGGAAGGGACCTCGTAAGATTTCAGTGACTTAGGCATGCTTGATTCTGAAGGGCCTTCCTCATATTTTCCCTGTTTATCAGATTGCTTTTTCTTCTTTTATTGCTTTTTAGTTGCCGAATGGTTTTTTTAAGATCAGGATCAGCTGGAACTGGAGTGTATGTTCTTTTGGACCTGGGCATAAAATAAACAAAGAAAAAGAATGCACTAAGATCGCCTAGATTGGAACTTGAAGTTCCAATGTGACAATAGAAATAGTTCAAATAATTCAACAAAATCTATAAGAAACTAGTCGTCTCCCCGACAATGGGGCCAAAACCTTAATGAGTTCAAAAAGTAATACCGCAAGTGCACGGTGCCTGTTGTTAACAAAGACTTAGCAAATACGGGTAGATCCATAGGGAGAGGATTTCTATAGATTGATGTTCAATTAATTAACTATTTCAGAAAAGATTGTTCAGTGAAATGATAACTAATGCTAAAATAAACTAAATCAAATGTTTAAAGCCTAGGGCATTCGTTCGGTTCACCATGCTTATACCATACCAACAATACAATACAATTCAACAATATTTGGATAAGGGATGAGAAATTAGAGTCTTTTGCTAATCCTACGGTGGGTTCTTAACACTCTTAGATCAACATATGTAGTACGGTCGCTAACATAATCGAATTTATCAATTGTAACAAGCCTCTAATGAGTATTTTCTTTCAATTCCAACTCTTATTAGCTAAATTAAAGTCTATATATTAAATCCAAGGCCAATTTTAAAGGTCCAATTAATTATTCCTGATAATCAATAGTACTTTTAATATTTTAATATCAATTATTTCCGATAAATAATTTTAAAGGATATCTAGAAAATCAAATTTTTATTCCAAAAGATAGCTGATTTCGGATTTCAAAGGATAGATTTTATCAAAGGATAAAAAAGAATCTTAAAACAATAATAAAAAACCGGCCAGAAAGCAAGTGCGCCGGGAGCACACGATTTTCTTTGCCTATAATTACCTTGTTTCTTCGAACGACTATTCACAATGCTTTCCTACGACTTCTACACATACTCTCCTATACTCAAACTCATATTCAAACAGTCAAACTCATATTTAAATACATTCAAACACATTGATACCTTCGAATTTCTTATTTGAAGCTTCAAGATTGCTAATCCTGAAGATCGTTGCATAAGACCCAGGCAACAACGGTATAATTCCAGAGGGTCAATTCCAACTTAATTCTTGTTTTACTAATAATATACTTGTCATGATGTAGATCTTCAAAAAATTAACGCTATATTGTACATTCTTCCCTAATCTCTATTCTTTTTATATTATATTATTATTCATATGCATGATTATATGTTTAACGCTTTCATCACCTCACATGTTTATTATTGTTAATCAAATAGCTAAAGAACTGTTCTAACATTAAATTCAGATAATGAGGACAGCCTATTAGGTTCCTGTAATTTGATTGCATAATAACATCTCACCAAAAATTAGCCTTTTGTTTGTTTAACGAACCAACATAGATTTTTTTTCTGGGGAAACCAACATAGATTAATTATACATTGCATTAAAACATTGCTTGGTTATTTAATTGCGTAAAACATGACATGAATCGATATTAAGTAGCGGCCATCTATGGGCGAATTTGATTCCTGATCTTATTCGTACGCTCCCTCCCGAACTCAATTTATGGTTCATTAACCACTAATGGAGCCATGCCGGAGAAATCTACATTGGATAAGTCCCTAAGTTGTCCCTACGATTTTCTAATATCCAATTAAGTTTATGAGTCTTCCATTAAAGACTTGTTGGCGACTTCAAAAACGTTTTCAATAACAACCTTTACAATGAGTTAGTCAAATACGCGCTCATCCCACGTAGGCGAATAAAAACACGCTTACAACTAGACTTTGAACTTGTATTTAGAATAAATAGCCTAGACTTAAGGTTACTAGACTTTGAACTTACATTTAGAATAAGTAGGCTAGACTTAGGGAGACTAGCTTCGCTAGACTCAAAGGTTGCCGTTATGGACTTTTGAGGACTAGCTTCGCTAGACTCAAGGGTTGTCGTTATGGACTTAGGAAGGACTAGCTAGCTTTGTTAGACTCGAGATTTGCCATTATGGACATAGACTTTGGGCTTGGTCCTATATTGGTTTGAAATTAGACTTGACAAGTATAGGCTACATGGAGATGCAAGCTAAACCTAGGATTTAAATTGGGCCTTTATGAACTTAAGTTTTGAATGGACTAGGATTAGCACATAGGCTAGATTTTGAAATGGACTTGGATTAGCAAATGGGTTTGACATGGACTAGGGTCACATTGAGATGCAAATGGGCCTAGATTTCGACATGAACAAGACTTACATGGGCCTACCATGAATGTGTGGACTATAATATAAGTCGGTCTAATATGAATGCATGCATGGACTAAAATGCACATGGGCCTAAGATGAATGCAAATGGACTTAGACTAGGTTGATTACATCGGATTGATTGGACTGGGTTGGTTGAACTGGGTTAATTGGATTAGACTGGGCTTAAGATTTTTTATCTTTTATTAGAAAAGATGATGATGATTAGAGATGGATTAATTTTGTAAATGATCTTTAAGTGATAATTAATGGGATATTATCTCAGATAACCTTGACTTATATGCCTTTTTCCAATATAACCCCGACTTTGGCAGCCTTGTCTCTGATAACCCTGAACTTGTTTTTTGTCATTAAACTTGACGGAATAGCTAACGGTGTTAACTATTTGACATTTACAATTAAAAATCTATTTTTTAAAAAAGAAAAAAAAAGAACTAATTCATGTGTTTCATCCCCTTTCTCTTGTTCTTCATCCCCTCTCCTCCCCTTCTCACTGTGTGTTCTTCCAACCTCCTCTCAACCTGTTTTCCACCCAATTCCAATTCCCCTACAATCCCTTTCTAATCTTCTCTCTCCTCCTCCTCCACCTCCCTCCAATGGCGTCCTTCCACCGCACTCCCCCCAAAACCCCACCAAAAGCCCGCTAAAGTATCTGCGAGATCTTCATGCCTGCACTCAGTTCTGCGAGATCTTCCAACCCCTCACCTATCTTCACGGTCTCAGCCACCTCTCTCCTTTAACCTTCACTCGCCTTCAACGACCATCGATGTCTACAATTGTTGCCGTCTTCAACTGACTTTAACTCCATAATCGTCGCCTTCAAATTTCTCGGTCTTTGAGGATTTAGATCTTGAGATCTTTTTCGCCACTGCCCGAAACAACCATCCAAGGTTTTACGGTGGAGATTTGTCGAACACAGTGGGTGGCGCAGAGATTGAGATTTCCAGTGAGCAAGAATTACATCTGAGTCACACATATTGAAGAAAAGTTAAGATTAGATTTTTCGAACCAGATTCTTGATTTTTTTGGAGTTTTTATTTATGTTTTTTGTAATTAGAGGCATTTCTTGTTTGGTTGACATGATTTCTTTGAGTTTGTTTGTAGTTCAGAGTTTCTTTTGCTTTTTTTTTTCTCTTTTTGATTTTTATTTTTTATATTTTTGTAATTTTGGTTTGTATTGATATCATTTTTATTTAATATATGAGTTCAATTCACACTAAATTGTTTGTTGCATTTCTTTGGTCGAAATTTCTGGGTAGGAATGTTGTTTCTTGATTCTTTAATTTTGTTGGAATCAAATCAATGAAGCAATGTTAATACAAGATAGAGTGGTGAAGAACAATAGAGAGGATGAAGAACAAAAAAATATATTTTTTTTAATAAAAAAAATTAGATTTTTAATTGTAAATGTCAAATTGTTAACACCGTTAGCTATTCTGTTAAGTTTAATGACAAAAAACAAGTTCAGGGTTATCGAAGACAAGGCTGCCAAAGTCGGGGTTGTATTGGAAAAAAGCCTATAAGTCAGGGTTATCTGAGATAATATCCCTTAAAAAAATTGAAAAAGAGGATAGAAGGAAGTGAGATTGATTTTGAAAATTTTTTTTTTTTTTTTGAGAAAATATATGATATGATAGGATATGATGTGTTGGAAAAGATAAGTTATTTAGATGGGATAGGATGAGATGCATGACGACTCAAACTCTATCATTACCACTTATCTAGATACATTTTTTAGGATGGACTCAAACTTAGATAGGGGTGTCATGGGTGGTTAACCGTCCCGAAATGACATTTCAGTTCGGTAACCGGAAGTGTTAGTTCGCCATTTTTGTGAACCATAACCGTTCAAACCGGTTTTCAGCTCGGCGGTTCACCGGTTTTTCGGTACGGTTTTCGAGTTAACCATTAACCGTTACTCAATTTTTATTAATTTATTTTACTAAATTTATATACTAGATTTCAAATTTTATCAATATAAATAATATAACATTAATACCAATATACCATACTACATTACTACTCCACAAAGCTCAATGCCAAAATAAAACATAACATAATAAATTACTAATAGACACAAACACACCAACTGGGCACTGGCAGAGAGTTAAGAGTAAAAGTTTAATAGTTTACAACCTAGATCAATGTAAATGCTTCTATGGCAAAGACAAAAGAGTAGCTTACAACCTTTAAATTTAACAGTCACAGAGGCAGAGAGTTTACAAAGTTCAACTTTACCCCAAAAAAAAAATTGCTATTAAATAATGTAATTATTATAAAAAAAAATTGAATAATAATAAAATAGAATAAATATATCCTGTTTTTCGGTTAACCTTTTTATAAAAATCATAACCGTAATCGTACCGTTTAACCGTAGTTTTTACCGGTTCGGTAGCCGAACCGTTTAATCCTTATTTTTCCGTACGGTTACCGCCCATTTTGATCGGTTTTCGGTTTTATGATACACTTTTTTGGTTTTTTTTTGTGAATACCCCTAATCTTAGATAATATGCATTGAAAAGATCGATATTAATCTTTGAATTAGGTGAGTTTTGTTTTGTTATCATGAATGATAATGCAAAGATAGATCGAAAACCGGCGAATAATCCGTCAAAATTAAACCAAGAAACAGTGTAGCTTGCACCACAGGCAAGCAACTTGCACCTAGCGTAAGAAGCTTGCACACCACACAAGAATACTCCAGGCGCACGTTTCTTGCGTGTGACACAAGCTTCGTGCGTTTGGCGGATCTACTTCGTGAAGCGCTTTTTTTGTTTCGACGGTTTATTGGTCGTTTTCCGATGATTATAGCCTAATTCAAGGACGATATGAGGGGAAAGCGTGTTGAACATAGCAGACAAGCAATCAATAATGTCAAATAGGCAGAAAATTGTATGCAGTTCCAACCTAAAGTCAAGATCTATTTTTTCATACTATGGTCAAGCTTAGGTTTAGGCTTTAAAGGGCTCACGACTAACAGATTAATCCCACGATTCGTATCTTTGCTTATAAAGATGGCCACGTGTATGACACACTTCAATCTCATGTCAGGAACAAGAGAGAAATGCCATGGTTGGGTAGGTTTGCTTATAACTAAGATCCAACATTATCGCTCAACAAGCTTTTGGAGGGACAAAGCGCAAACCCCCCTGGGGGTGGCCTCACGCATAGAATATGCGCTAATGAGGCAAGGACAAAACTTATAGTGGCTCTAAAGAATAGCCATGCATATGCATAACTGTAATGTTATTTAAAGGCATAAAACAAGTATGAATTACATTTATTGAGTTTCACCCACTCATCAAAACTTAAACTCACAAAATACTATGTTCATGCATTCTAAAAAAATCATGCAATGTTCATGCATTCTAAAAAATTAATCTATGTTGGTTCGTTAAACACATAAAAGACTAATTTTTTTGTGATATATTATGTAATAAGCACTCGAAATTACTAGGAACCTAACAGATTGCCAAAATTATTTGAATTTAATATTGGAACATTTATTTAGGTCATTGATTAGCAAAAATAAACATGTGCAGTGATGAAAGCAGTAAACATGTTGGCATGCATATGAATATATAATATAGAAATATAAAAAGAAAAGGAAAAATTAGAGAAGAATATACAAGAGAGCGTAAATTATTCGATGATCTACATCATGAAAAGTAGATTGTCAGTATGATAAGAAAAAATTGTCAGTATATAACGATCCGCACGTGGACCAATCTTAAAACTTGAATGGAGATCGGAATCGAAATTGGAGTATTTAAAAATATGTGTTTGTAGTGTTTGAGAGAGTATTTGGTGTGATTTTCGTAGTTGGAAGCGTAGGAAAAGTCTGTAGGCAAGTGTCGTGGAAAAAGTGTATGAAACCTTGTCCGGAAACCGAATGGAACGAGGTTTTTTATAGGGAAAATCAGAAACACGGGATAAGATTTACGCACGGTGCATAGGACCAATGCATGGCACGCATCATGTTGCACAGCACGCCTCGTCTGTTGGGCGTCTACATTTTGCTGACTGTCTCAATGTTGCGCTCGCGCTTCATGGTGCGCTTGATGCATCCCTACGCATCGCGCAACTGCAAATCTGACCGAGTTTTATTTGTTAAAAGCTTCCTTTTATCTTTGATTAAATAATATCTTTTGGATTCGAAAATCAGTTATCTAATGGAATAAAAATCTGATTTTCATAATATCTTTAAAATATTTAAAATATAATTAATTATCAAGAATAATTAATATTTATTTAAATACAATTAATTATCAGGAATAATTAGTTGGGCTTTTCAAAAATGGATTTTAAAATGCAATCAATTATAATAAATAATTAACTGGGCTTGGAATAGATAAATGGACTTCTCATTCTTAAATGATTTTAGGCTTAGCTTTTCATAATGCTCTTCCTTTGGACCGGACCAATTAGGATAGCGGTTGTAGGCGTGTTTTTATTGCCTACGCGAGATGGACGCGTATTTGACTACCTCATTGTAAAGGTTTTCTTAAAAACGTTTTGAAGTCTCCAACAAGTCTTTAAAGGAAGACTCATAAAACTAATTGGATATTGGGAAATCATAGGGACAACTTAGGGACTTATCCAATGTAGATTTCCCTGTCATGACTCCATTAATGGTCAATGAATCATAGATTGAGTTCGGGGGTGAGGGTACGAATAAGATCAGGAATCAAATTCGCCCATTGATGGCCTCAACTTAATATCGATTCATGTCATGTTTTATGCAATTAAATAACCAAGTAATATTTTATTGCAATCTATAGTTAATCTTTGTCGGTTCTTTAAACAAACAAAAGACTAATTTTTGGGTGACATGTTATTATGCAATCAAATCACTAGGTTCCTAATCAGATTGTCCAATTATCTTATTAGGCGTTAGAACAGTTCTTTTAGATATTTGATAAGCAATAATAATCATGTGAGGTGATGAAAGCTTCAAAAACATACAATCATGCATATGAATAATAAAGAAGATAAATAAAAAGAGAAGATTTAGGGAAGAATATACAAGAGAGCATTAATTTCTTCAAGATCTACATTGTGACAAGTAAATTGTTCGTAAAAAAAGGAATTAAATTGGAATTGACCCTCAGGAATTATACATTTTGTCTCCTGGTCTTATGTAACGATCTTCAGGATGAGCAATCTTGAAGCTTGAAATATGAAATTTGAAGGTATGAATGTGTTTGAATGTATCTAAATATGAGTTTGAGTGTTTGAATATGAGTTTGAGTATATGAGAATATGTGTAGAAGTAGTAGGGAAGCATTGTGAAAAGTCGTTCGAAGAAACAAGGTATTTATAGGCAAAGGAAAACGAAAACGAATCAAAAGGATAAAATAAAACTGTGTGCCTAGAGCTCCACTTTGCGCCTGACACAAAGCTTTGCATGTGACGCACTGACTACGCGATAGACGCACAGCTGTGCGCCACACACAACTTTGCGTCACGCGCACTTGCTTTCTGGCCGATTTTGATTGTTTTATGATTTTTTTTGTCCTTTGATAAAATTTATCCTTTGAAATCCGAAATCAGCTATCCTTAGGAATCAAAATCTGATTTTCGAAATATCCTTTAAAAAATTAATTATCAAGAATATTTAATATTAAAATATTAAAAATACAATTAATTATTAGGAATAATTAATTGATCCTTTAAAATTGGGCTTGCATTTAATAAATAGACTTTATATTTTCGAAATAATTTTGGGCTTAGCTTGTTCGATTGTTCTTCCTTTGGACCAGACCAATTAGGACGACGTTATGTTTCATCATTGGGTACTCAATTGGGAGACACGATTTTGTGTCTACATTGTTATGTTTCATCATTAGGTAGTTAATGAAGAGACACGATTATGTGTCTACAATTATACAATTGAAATTTTAATTATATGTTCATCGCATGCGCTGAGATGGATGTATCGCGCCAAATTATTGAAGTCAATATAAAGACAGTTCTAAAGAAGTAAGACAATTGAAATTATCATTAACAAAGTATGGTATACATGCATCTAAGGTCTTACCAATTCACACAATCTCAAATATATCAAAATCAATAAAATTTATTGGATGATCATCAACTTCTACAGAAGATTTTGAGCAAAATGCAATGTACAAAAATTGACATATTTTCAAGATGCTTACAATATTGACTTAACTGATGTTAGTTGTTTCTAGTTGCAACTTATAGCATATAATTATACTAAATTACACCAAGACTATATTAGAGTAATACGACAACGAATGTCTTAAAGTTTAATAATAATTTTAAAAAAGAATATATGATAATAAACTTTCACATATGTTACAATGCATATAGAATAATTACTATTATTAGCTTTATTTTTGAAAATATACAACTTTGTTTATATATATATATATATTGAATATAAATTTTTTGATATTGTTGAACTTTACAACAATACATTAAAAAATGTCAAGTTTTCATCCAATTTCCAGACAATACAAAATATTTTTAACTCATAGTAGATTCTCACCAACTTATGACACATTTGACGAATATTAAGAACAAATATACCATATAATGTTCCAAAACTATTGTAAAAATACTATAAGAACACCCTTAATGATGACAAAAATTTGTTCCTCAATAACAATGAAAACAATGATCGTCACATGATGGTTGTGGGTTTAGGCGATGCAACGACTGAAACCACGCTATTCATGGATGTGGGTTTTAGAACGTTGGAATTTAGAAAGTATTTTTTTGGCTTTCCCCTGTATACACAAATTTCAAGTCAAAAAAAAAAAGATATGAAATAGAGTTTTTCTATATTGTACCCCTGTGGTATTTAGTTTTCTACATTGTACCCTGTAGACACCAAATTTTGAAACCCATTTTCGGATAAATAAAAGTTTTGAGAAATAAAAATAACAAAATCATCATGCATCGTGGAGCGCGCGCCCCGGAGCGCAAATTTCATTCCGTCGCACGATTTTTCCATTTTTGCATATTAATCATACAATTTCGGCTTAGAAGTATAATTTTCGTGAGTTGTAGTCAATACTACCACCACCATTTTAATAAAATGATTCATATTATAATCATGCTCGTCTTTATTAATTTGACGAGTTTTCATTAATTGTCGTAAGTTAGTCTTTCGGAAAAATAAAAACGAGTCGCGATTAGGCGTCGGGATTTTAGTCGTATCCCAAAACCGGCATTAATCAGTTTACTTGATGGTCAAGTCATTGTTCATTGGATAAAAAATAAGAATATATTCTTTATTCACTAAACACGTCCTTTATACATTATTTAGAGAATAAGAATCATGAAAAGATGTGAGAATAAGAATCAAATCCCATGTGTAAGAGGGTGAAATCCGGATTTTTTCCGGAAAGGTCAGGTGCGCGCCAAGCACACAAGCTAGCACTGCGCCAGACGTAGAGCCTTGCGCCTGGCGCAAGGTGTTGTGCCTAGCGCAGCTTCCTGCGCTAGGCGCAGCATTCTGGTCAGTTTCGTTTGCACGATTTTCAATGCAATTTTTTTTTTACATATTAGGATGTTTTAGGAAGAATATTTTCTGAAAATCTAATCTTGCCTCATTAATGAGAAAATCTAAAAAAGAATAAGAATATTTATGTTTCCAAAGAGATTTGATGATGTCACTAGGGTGAGGTCATTAGAGTGATATCATTAGGGTGATGTCATTAGGGTGATTAAGGATGAAGTAAATCATATTTTTTTTATGAAAAATCTGATTTTCTACCTCTTTGAAACCCTAGTTCACTTCCTTCATTTCTCTATAAATACCCTGCAAAATTCACTCAAAACCAAGTTGAAAGGAGTTCAACTTATATTCAACTTCACTCTCTACTACTCTTCTCCTCCTTAATCTTTTCATCTAAGCAAAAGTCTTAATAAGTAAGTAAAAGAAGTTCATTAAAAGGAAAAAAAACACAAAAAGAGTTTAAAGTTAGTAATTAAGAGGATTTAGAAACTCACTTAGAAATTAAGAAAAATCAAAAAAAGTAGAAAAATTTGCAAAAGGAAGTGCATCATTGAGCTAGCAAGGTAAAGTTGAAACTCTTGTTTATTTTGATTATCTTTTCAATCATCTACTAACTTTCTCCTTGTTTTCTTCTTATCATTTTTTTAATCTTTGGAGTGATTTGGGTATGTGGAAGTCCTAATAGGTTCTCAACCTTAAATCACCCCACCTAGAATAGTCACCTCTAATGGGGTGATTCTAAGGAAACAATGTGATTATGTGATTTTCCTTAATCAAGTTGTTATTCATCACAAAAAATGATTTCATAAAAAAATTCAAGAAAAATTGTGTAAAAACATCTCCATTAAAAAAATGTGATGCTGTAATTATGGTCAGTTTTATTTTCCTGTATCATTTCATTTTTTCGTCGGCATTAACTATTTATTCCGTAGGATTTAATATTTTTTCTATGAAATGCAAGATGTTTCCAGAAACTGGGTTTTAGAATTTCTAAAAAACAAATTTTGTGTAAATAATGAAAAACCATACAAATTTGTTGTGCAAAACTGATTTTGTCCAGTACCACCTAAGCTTGTTCTGTCAATAAAGTTGAAAATAAAATCATTTAGATAAAACTAAAAACATCAAGTTTGAAGAAACATCAGTATCTTTTCAAAAATATAAAAATCATGTTCATATGAATTTTATACAATTTTACATCATTTTTACAAAAATGTTCATGTAAATCACTAAATTCCAGAAAACCGATTTTCTCTTCAGTTAAGAAAATAAATAAAAATGGTCTTAAAAGTGTCCAATTCAAGTGAAAATTTCCAGTCTAGTTCCTCAAAGTGTCTATAATGTTCATATCAAATTTCACTTCAAAATAAGTTCAATAAGTTGGATCTCAAAGAACAAGTTGAATAACGGTCCTGTTTTGACCAGTTTGAGTATAAGATTCACTATAATTCAAATGATCACTAAAACCTTGTGAAATTTTGATACAACATAAATAACTCATTGATCTATCTATAGATATATCATATGTTCATTTTAACATTTTTTACACAAAGTTATGATTTTTGTAAGTCAGTACAAGAACAAAAAGGCAATCTGGAAATGAAATAAAGTGATTGACTCAACTTTCATAAAAATGTTTTCTTTTCATAACCTTAAGTTTCTCTTAAAATGACTCATTTTATCATGTAAATAAAAATCAATAAAAATTGTCATAAATAAATCAAAATCAAAGAAGTTAATTAATCTTTAACTTTCACAAATTCACAAATTCATATATAAACATAAATTCCAAAGCTCATTTAAGGAAGTGAAGATCAAGATTGAAGATTTGTATAGATCATAGATTTTGTACATTTTGTTGTAATAATGATTCTTTATAAATAGTTATTGCATCACTCAATTAATAAAAAATATGGAGATGTTTATGCATAATTTTCATAAATAATTCCACAACTCTTTTTAATAAAATGAGCAACCAATGTTACAAATATTGCATGTTGGGCCAATATATCATAGTATATGAATCAAATGACCCAATCTCAATTAAGAGGAAAAATTGCAAATCTAACTAAGTTAAATTGTATGATGATTCATCTTACATTTTAAAAATGTGTTTCCCATATTCAAATGGATTAATCATATAATTTGACATAATTAGATTGGTAATTATGACCTCCGAATTGATTTTAGGCCGTTTCACGTGTCTCACTTTAAATGGCCAAATTCCAATTAGCCAAACACAAATCTCCAAATTCAATCTCAAATTGATCATTTCTCTCCAAATGACTTAATAATCTTCAATTAAGATTATTTCTCAAAAGCCTTCGAAAATCATAAACGTGATCACTATTAAGGTGGTTATTTCAATCCCCGATTAATCGCTAATTAGAGCGGTTGACACAAACTTCTTTTAATCACTAATTGGAGTGATTACCTTAAAACCCTAATAATCGTTAATTAAGACGATTATTCTTCTTATTTTTAATCACTAATTAGAGTGATTATTTCAAACCTAAAAATCGTTAATTAGGACGATTATTTTCCTCATTTAATCACTAATTAGGGTGATTATCTTAAAACTTGGTTAACCACCAATTAGGGTGATTAGCTTAACCTTTCATCATATTTAATCACTAATTAGAGTGATTATCTTAAACCTCAACAATCATTAATTAGGGTGATTAGTTCCTAATCTTCATTATTAATCACTAATCAAGGTGATTATCTTTCTTTGAATAATCACTAATTAGGGTGATTACTTATTTCCTTCCTTATTCATCACTAATTAAGGTGGTTATCTTAATCTTTCATATTTAATCACTAATTAAGGTGATTATCATAACCCCACTTTAATCATTAATTGGAGTGATTACCTCATTTAAAACAGATTTGTTTAATTCTAAAAATGAATTATTCATAATCTATTCCCCCCTCTTCTTTCCCTAATGGAATTGGCCATTTAGGGTGAGACATATGCTCGAACTACGACGGTTATGATCCATGAGTGGATTCCAATCCCGCAATGATTGGTACGTAGTGCAACTTCAGTGCTCAAACCTACCATGTACAAATGATATATTGGTCCTAAATAAAAATGGTTAATGTGTATATGTGCAAAGTATGTGATTTTCTTTCTTTTTAATAGCCATGATTACTTTAAAATGGAAAATAACGCATTTAGTAAGAGCCTGTTCTTTAGAACGGAAGAGGAGACGAGTTCCAGACGTTCGCACCTCTTAACCTAAACCCCGAACCCTATCTCATGGTATGAAAGACCAATTTTCAAAAAAGCCTTATCCATATGAAGTCATCATCGTTTTAAATGATTTTTTCTTGGAAATGATTTTAAAACGATTTATTAAATAAATATGTCCCTATTCAGATATTAATAGGGTGGCGACTTCCAAGTTTTCTAAAACTCAAAGTCCAATGAGAGACTTTCGTGGGATTCAGACCGTTAATTAAGACAGTCGAAAATCGAATACCACATACCCCAACTTTTAAAACTTTCTACAATGTGCCCCTTAACTTATAAAGTGTTACACAGTTACCCTTACTAACATATAATTAATGACGGACGTTTAAGGAGCATTAACTTTCACACCTACCCCTTTTTTCATTTGTTTTTCCTTTTATTTTCACTTCCCACTTTCCCTCCCATTCAGCTGATCATTCCACTTCCCCCTCTATCTCTGTTTTACTCTTTTGAACGCCAAATTGAAGAACCCTAAGTTAATGTCTGGTGATTGATGGTGGCAACGAATGATTGAAATTTAAAGAACCCTAACATCATTCTTCAGTTTTCGCGAAACTTGGACTTGAAGAAAATCGAAGGTTTTTGCAAAAAATTCACGCTTTGTCAGGTACATTTCCATTCTTTAAGCTTAATTAGCGAATAGCGAGTGTGACAAATAGGAATGTTGTTGCTTTGTGTATGGTAATTTCGAAGGTTCTTACAAGTATATGTTAATTTGTTGCTGTGAAATGTTCCTAAAGGTTCTTGCTTTGATTTTTTAGGGTTTATATTGTTGTTTTATTATTGGGTTATAATGGCAAATGTATCTTTTTGCTGATTTACAGAATGCCTGAAAAAATTCTTGAGTTGCATTAGATGGGTAATTATGTTGAATTAAGCATTGATGATTTTGATAAGTGTTTGATGATGGATGTGGTTAATGACATGTGTGATGAGTTCAATAAGCATGGGTTTGAACTTCCAGAGTACCCAGTACTCTAGTATTCTGATGATATAGATACCCATCAGTTAATGGATGATGGTATTACTATGATGACGATGTTTGAGGTGATAAATAGGAGGGAGATTGATATTTGGATAGGTGCTTTAGAGAAACCCAATTTTATATGGACCTTAGCAAAAAGGGTGAGAGGTGAAAGTAGTGCTGAGGTCAAGACAACTGGACCACCCTTAAGGCCTAAAAAACCAATTCAGTCTCCAAGGCCCAAGCTTCCAATTAGAAGAAACACAACACTAGGTAACCCAGCACTCTCTCCAATTACAATTAGCTCAAGGAGAAGCCCTAGAAACCCAATTATTATCAACCCAAGTGAATTCCATGACACTGATCTTCACTCAAGGTCACCTACTCCACCTATTCCACCTATTCTTAATATATGAGCAGCAGCCCATACATGATCCCTTCCCTATCTTTAATCCTGAAGAATAGCAACCAATCAACAACCAACAACCACTTTAAACCCACCCACTTCAGACCCACCCACTTCAAACCCACCCACTTCAGACCCACCCATTTAAGACCCACCCAATTCAAACCCACCCACAACACATACAGTTTCAAACACTACCCAACTTAACTCTTTGAAACCATACCCTCATGGTAGAAAAGTACCTAAAACCACTGCAAAACTTAAAGGCACCTGGACTAGGACACAAAAACCACCTAGTAGCTCTGGTAGCTTACCTACTGGTAGAGTAACTAGGATGAGAAAGACAACTATTGTGCAGGTGGATTTAGGATACACTGATGATGTGGTTGAATGTGATTCAACGGACAGTGAGGAGAGTGATAGTGAGGGTGAGTATAAGGCTCCTTAAATAGACAGTGAGGAGAGTGACTCAGAGGTAGAAGAGATGGATATGGAGGAGGATGTACATGAAGGTAGTGATTTGCTACACATGAATTTTGTTGATGGTTCATGGGATCCACTAGGATCAACTGAGAGGGATGATGATGAGGGTTGGTATTTGGGTAGGCTGTACAAAAATGGGCAAGTATATGATGATATGGAGTTTAGGCATATTAGGCTAGAGTTATGGATGCTTTTTGTTGATAAAGACCATTTCAAAGATGCACTTATGGATTATTGTGTCCAAGAAGGATTTGTTGTGATTATGAATAAAGTAGATAACAATAGGTATATTGCTGAGTGTACTGATGAAAGATGTGCATGGAGAATTCATGCATCTAAGCTTGCTGATGGCTACACTTGGGCATTAAAGATCATGACCAAGCAGCACAAGTGTGATTGTAATCTGGTGAACAACCCAATGGCTAATTGAAAATGGGTTGCTAGGAAATTGCTTGAGGACCTTAGAGCCACTCTTGATATGAAGGGTAAGTCAATCAGCAAGCTTCTTTGGGACAGGTATGAATTGACTATGAAAACCTCAACAATATATAAGATGAAGGATATTGCAATATCCTTGATACAAGGGGGGCATGATGAGTCATACATCAACCTACCTACCTATTTTGTGCTCCTCAAAGAGAACAATCCTGGATCCATAGCATTTTGCACTTGGGCTCAACTACAAACCCTAGAGAAACCACTCCAGTTTAGGAGCATTTTCATAAGCTTCTTATCCCAGTTCAAGGGCTTAATTAATGGGTGTAGGGGGTTGGTGGGTGTAGATGGATGTCACCGAAAAGGGAACTATGGTGGGGTTTTGCTCTCAGCTTTATCTCTTGACGGGAACAATGAGCTATTCCCAGTTACAGTGGCTGTTGTGGATTAAGAAAACAAGACATCCTGGTCTTGGTTTTTCCACCACCTGAAGACTATATTAACACAAATTGGAAGAAATGATTAGACAATAATGTCTGATAGGCAGAAGGTAATATGTTCATTATTATGTTTTTGTGTATTCATTGCAGGGGGGAAGATGTGCTTACATGTTTTGTTGTATTCATTGCAGGGGGTAGATCCTTCATTGGCTGTGTGGCCAAAGATGCCAAGAAGGTACTGTGCAAGACATCTATGCAAGAATTTTAAATCTGAGTATCCTGGAATTGTGATGCACAAATTGTTTTGGACAGTTGTGAAATCATATTCAGCTTTCAGTTTTAAGAAGTCATTACAGAAGCTCCAAAGCACTGCTGGTCTAGGTGTGTGTAGATGGTTTAAGAATGTGGGTCCCTTAGAAAGGTGGACTAGGTGGAAATATGATCCTACATTATGCAATGATGAGTGTACAAATAATTTTGTGGAGAGATTTAATTCAACTATTAGTAGACAGGTGCTATCCCATACTCACTTTGCTTGAAGGTATACTTTAGTCAACATCTTTTATGCATTGTTTTTATAATTTACATATTTTTTAGTAATGATTTTTTGGTTTTATGCAGGGGTGAGGAGGATAGCAATGGTAAGACATGCTACCAGACAACAATTAAGTGAAATGTGGGTAGATGGAGTCAGTCCTAGCATCAGAGAAAAGATAAGGGTAATTCTAAAAGACTCAAGGACATGTCATGCATACCCATCAGGTAGAGGGGAGTATGAGATTCAAGATGGTAGAAGTGTCTTCCAGTTTCACTCACCAACAAAATTTGCATATGTGGAAGATGGCAGATCAGTGGCATCCCATGTAAACATGGAGTCAGAGCCATATTGGATGTTGGGTAAGAGCCACTTGACTATTTCAGTGAGTGGTTTTCGGTGTCCAGGTATAGACAATCATACAGTGGGAACATCTCACCCATCCCAGATCAAGAACAATGGCCTGAGATGGACTTACCCAAGCTTACTCCACCTGCCATGAAAAGAGGAGTTGGGAGACCTTCTAGAAATAGAAGAAGGGAGGAAGGAGAGCAACAAAAGGGGAAAAGAAGCACAACAGTTCAATGCAAAAAATGCAGAGCTTTTGGGCACAACTCCAAAACCTGTAAAGGAGGTGCAACTGCTAGGGAGATACAACAATAGGGAGGTCAAGTGCCACCAAGGGAGGGCCAGGGCAAAAAGGGAAAGGCAGTGTTGGCAAGACAAAACCTCTCACAAGATGAGGTCAATGATCACAACCTAATTGATTTGATGATGTCAGAATCACAACCAATGAGCCAAGGAGCAGATCAGCCATCATCAAGTCAACCCCCATCAGGTCAGCCAAGGAAAGGGAAGTCAACAAGGAAGACCATGTGCCAACCAACAGTTAGACTTGGTGAAGAGGAAGATGTCATTGCCAAAAGAAAGAAAATCATGGACAGAATTTCTGTGCTCTCTGGTTTATTTTGGGTGTTGCAAAAAACTCTTGTTTTTGTCTTATTATCCCATACTCTACAAATGATATGTGTTAACGGGAGTTTTTGTAACTCTTATCTCTACCTTTGTTTGTTGTTGTCACTGCCAGTTTTTGTTGGGGAAAAATAGTGTTACATTAGTTTTCTTTTTGGATGGAACATGCCTTGTTGGCAGGAATTACAATATTAGACATCAATGCTGTATTGGAGATGCGCATTTTAAACATTGTTGTGAAATGTAAAACATTGGAGATCAGTTTTTGAACATGCCTTGTTGCCTTTTCATTAGATATGCAGTAGCAATCATAGTACAACCGAATTATCTAAAACAGGATTAACCACTAAATTACTACTAAATTAACCTAATTACTACTACCTCTGTCCCAGAATAGTCTGAACACACTTTCCTTTTATGTTTGTCCCAAATTAGTTTGAACACTTCTATTCTTGGCATGGTCCCACCATTAATATATTATTTCTTTTAAACATCTTTGGCCCACACTCTACCTTTTATCAATAAAAAGTTACCCAACTTTCTCGCTCCTCTAATAAAAAATATCCCACCAACTCCTATCACATCTACTTTTTAGATAAAATAACATTTGATAATCACACCACAACTTATCACCTTAAACTACGTGTCCCAACAAGTGTTCAGATATTTCTATGACGGATGGAGTACTAAATTAACCACAAAATATCCTTGTCCTAACATCAAAAACATTAAACCACAGAAGATGACTAACCCAAATTATCTCAATCACCCCATCTTAATAACAACCACCAAAAGGACATACATAACTAAACCAATTTTAACAAAATCTCTCAAAAAAACACCTAGGTCAGACAGTTTTGCCTTCACTGCCTTATTTGCATCAAATGGCCTTCATCAGTTTGCGAATTTACAACATCACCACGCAGCATACCTTCTTTCCCTCTTCTCATTATGTGATTGTTGTTGAACCACACAAAATACTGGCAGTAATCACACTTGAAATAAGCTTTCCTTGGATTGCGTTGTGAATGTGAGATATGCAATTTCGTAAATTTTGGAGGACTACAATTACATTTTGGTGCAAAAAATTCATACTCATTTTCAGCAGCGATTGATGAAGAGTAAAATGAAGACATTTTTTTTGTTTCAAGGAAAAGCGAAAAATCTGATGAATCTTGGTTGCAAATTGAAATTGAAGAAGAGAAATAATTTGGGGCAAATTGGGGGGCTGATATAAACAAACCCTAGATTTCTTGGCGAGCAAAATTAAAACAATCCAATAACTGCAGTAAACGTATAACACTAACGGAAGGTTAACGGCAGAGGTGATTTGTGTAACTCTTTATAAGTTAAGGGGCACATTATAGAAAGTTTAAAAAGTTGGGGTACAATGTAGAAAACCAAATACCGTAGGGGTACAATATAGAAAAACCCAAATTTTTATTAATAAATGAATTGAGTACAATCTATATGGGTAGTTTATTACAAAAAATAAACTAAGTCCTCTGTTCTTCCACTAGAGAACATCACGTGTTGATGCCGACTTGGATTTGAGTTGAGGGCGACATTTTGTCAACGTTGGCTTGAGTTTCAGTTTGGGGTGATGTTTTGTCAACGTCAACCTGAGTTTGAAGATTTTGTTTGTGTGTATCATTCGAATGAGGGATGACAAAAGCTTGAATCTCAATTGAATATATGTTTAAGTTTAGCTGAACAATTGGCACACATTTGATGTGCTTGTTGACTATTTGCAGAGAGAATTCCAAGAGAATTTTATGAGCTCTTGCTCTGATCCCGTCAACTGGAGGAGAATAAGTCTATTTATAGGGAATGAAAATCCCATTTATGGACTAGGTTTTCGTGGGCTTGGGCCCTTTTTATAACTTGGAAGTATTTTTAACCTTTGCCAATTTACCATCTTATTTGGACTAGTGATATGCAGTGTTTAAAATATTTTACAACCTAAATTATGTTTGTTTAATTTGATCGGGTATTCTTTTTTAGGTGGACTAATTTAATTAAATTGGGCTAGCCATATTTATTTTAGCTCAATCATAATTACCCTATTTTAATATTAAACACTAACAAACTTTTACTGTCTACATCCCCAACTCAAACTCAGCGTTTAATTTTTCTCCAAAGCGTCTTCTGTGTGGCTGGCCAGAAGGAAAACAAAATGTGTGGTAGCGCACGTGTATCAGCCGGTCAACTCATTTTCAAAAGGCCATTTCATCGGAATTGAGCTTTTGACTAGGCGTTGGAAAGCTATAGAGCCAAATTTTCATCTACAACGTTAATCTTCTCAATATGTTGTGTGTGTCATGAGAAATGTCCATTTAAAGTTGACCCTTATGCATAAACCCTTCCCTTGTGCATCAAATCTTCCAAAATGTCTTTGTGTTTGCCTCCGTGAACCCTTTTATGCTTGGTGTGTGGGATGATGACCTTGGAGGCAACACCTAAAATATAAAACACAAAAGAGTGCATTACTAAGCTCTAAAAAGATAGCTAAAATGCTAATGAATTAAAGGGATTACTCTTATAATGAACCAATGGAATTACTCGTATGAATAAATGTGTTTTCCCTGACGAACGAGGTTACTCTTAACAATAAAAGTGTGTTCTTATAAACCAATGGTATTACTCCTATAACAAAAGGGGATACTAATTAGTTTACTTTTATAAACAAATGAGGTTACTTGTATGAATAATTAGCATTACTTTTGTGAACAATTGGGGTTACTCATATGGTCAAATAGGATGGCCGTATGATTAAATGAGTTTACTCGTGTGAACGAATTAGGTTTCTTTTATGATTGAATGGGTTACTAGTACGATTAAACAAGGTTATTCGTATAATTAAATAAGGTTACTTCAAAAATAAATGGGGTTAATCATAAAATATTTTAAGGTTTTACATAACAATAAAAAGGGTGTTTTTCTTATAAACGAATGGGGTTAATTTTATAAAACAATGAGAAACTAATCAATTTACTCTTATGAATGAATAGGGTTACTTGTATGAATAAATGCAGTTGTTTACAAAACAACTAGGGTTACTCGTATGATAAAATGTGGATATTGGTATGAATTAATGAGGTTTCTTTTATGATTAAACGAGGTTACTTATATGATTAAATAAAGTTATTCATAGGATTAAATGATGAGGTTACTCCAAAAAATTAACGGGGCTAATTGTATAATATTCTTTAAGGTGACACGAAAATCTCTTTGTATATGCTTCATTGGTTACTCTTATAAACAAATGAGGTTACTTTTACAACAGAAGGGGATACTAATCGATTATTCTTGTGAATGAATGAGGTTACTCGTATGAATAAATGTGGTTCCTTTTGTGAACAATTAGGGTTACTCGATTGTATGATTATATGGGGTTGTCGTATGATTATACGAGGTTACTCGTAAGCGAGGTTACTCCAAATAATAAATATGGTTACTCGTATAATTATCATTTTGACAACACAAGAGATAAAAGTTATAAGAAAAAAGTTACAATCAGAAGAAGTCAAATGTCAATTATCTTATTGCTTCTTCTTTTCTCTCTCTTCCTTTTTTGCAAGGTACATGGATGGAAGCTAGTGGAATCCCTATATCATTGAGAGACAACTAGGAATTAAAGTACGAAGAAAAAGAAAAAAACAAACAGATAATAAACTAAACCCTAAAAAACTAAATCTAGTTCCTTGAAGGAACAACCGTGGCTTGTTGAAGAAGCAAGCAGCCACCTCTTGACAGGTGGGGACTATTAGGAATTTAGGATGTCGGCGGTGGCCAATCCATTGTCCAGGCTAGTTAATGGTCACAATAATAGCAACTCAGGCAATATCCACCGACAGCGAGAACTGCGGTGGCAGACGAAGACAAGGATGATGTCAACTAGTCGGCAGCAATCACATCTAAGGGTAGATATGGGTGACGGTGAAACCTTCAAAAAAGCGGTGGGAGGAGCAATCATCATATCTATCGATTACGACGAGTCTTCGATGAAGTTAGACCAAAGTCGTGGGGAAAACGAGGATGTGGGAGGTCTGGGTAGGAGGTGGCTTGGATTCGGGGCAGGGGAAGTAGCTAAGAGCAAGAGGGGGGGGGAAGTGTTGGGCAGTGGAAGGCTGAGAGAGAGGGGCAGTGGTAGATAGGGATGAGAGAGAGGCTGGGAGAAGAAGCAGTGATGGAGCTAGAGAATTCTAAAGAGAATGGCTCTTCTCTAGAATTCTTTTTTTCCCTCTCTCCACCTTCTTCTTTATCTTCTCAACTTATTACTGCGAAGCTCCTCCTTCAACTCTGCCCTCCTCTCTTTATACACCTTCCTCAACCCTCTCTATCTTATCATCTGCTCCAACAATGAGGTTTTGGACTCATCGTTGAATTTATGCTTCGTTGTATTGGCTGCTTCGAATTCCTATCGGCCATAGCTTGAACTTCGCGCTTGCGTTTGCATGTTTTGCGGCCAAATCCCCAAGCAAGGCGCTAGAAAAATCGATTGTGCACGCCACTAATTTGGGGGTTGGGGATGGAGGAGAGAGAATTACCTTTGGTATACTGACGTGCTATCAGAGCTAGTAACATTCTGCCGCTTGGCGAAATCTGACAGGAGAGAGAAACTTATATTTTTTCAAATATTACAATGACTACATTTTAAAAAACACAAAGAAAACAAAAAAAAATTACTAATGGCTCTATTTTTTCGAACTCTACAAAAAAGAACCATTTTGCAATATTTTGGACAATTTTTTTCTCCCTCCTTATTAATTTTCTCTATTTTTCTTATTTTCATATCAAATTGTTCCACTTTTATTTGTTAAAAAAATTGTCATAATTATGAAAAAATTCAAATAAAAAATGCTCCACAAAAAATAAATTTATCACATTAATACTTAACATCAATTACTATTATCTTATGAAATTAAGTTATAAATTCGAGCTGATCAAGGTCAACCCCTCCTGAAAAATGCTTGGGTTTGAGCAGAATTTTTCGTATCCGATTCTCGGGCACGGCCCATCGCAACCTGATTTTAATATTTTTGGGACGGGTTTGGACGGTCCAAAACTGAATTTTTAGTTTAAAAGCTGGACCGACCTGATTTTAGCTTGAAAAGCCCACTATATTTGACCTTAAATAGTGATTTTTGGGCACGAAAAATCGCTTGAAGTTTGTCTCGGCCTGGTTCGATATGGTGAGCTGATTTATTGAGTGTGGCATGGCTAGAATCCGACCCGACCCAACCCGTCATTTGATCATCCTGTTAAAAATATATGTATATAATGAGTGGATGATGATTGAGAAAATGTGGTTGAGTAAGGTAGAAGAGTATAGAGAGAAGGGAATGATTTTTTTCTCTAGCTATTTATAAGGAGAATCATGAAAAAAAGATTGTAAAGATGATTTTCATAGAGAGAGAAACTTAGAGAGAGGAGATGCTCTTTATTTTTTATCACCAAAGATATATGCTACGACAAGCTATATCAGATACGAACAATTCAATTAACTTACCGTAAAAATGAAATAACATTCCTTAAAAAAATTTGAAATAACATGTCACTTTTAAAAACATGTACAATGGGGCTCTTAGAAGGACTCACCAACTATCTCACTAAGGAGAGAGAAAATAGAGAGCTAGTTCTTACCCAACAATGAAGCTCTTGGGTGTGCTTTGAGTGTATCTCCATGGAGACACTTTGAAAAGTGTCTCTTGGAGGAGATACCATTTGAGAGAAATGAGAATTAACTCTCCATTGCACCAACTAATCAATTGGTGACCCATGACATAAAGGAATGAGTTTCATTAATTACATAGTGAAATATACAATGGAGAGCTTTTTAAAGAATTTTATTGTTTTTCAGATATAGTTTTTGAAATAAATTGGAAACAGAGAATAGTGAAGAGTTTATTAGAGATCCGTTATCATTGTACATGTTATTAATCTCAACAAGTAATTCTACACTTTAATCAAAAAGCAAGTTAGCTACACACGCTGTGGCCCAACTAGAAAAAAAATTAAGAATAATAAAGAATATACAGTATATTTTTCCATCAAAAGAAAAGGAGAGGAAAAGAACAATTAATTAAAATTACGGTGCTGGTGTCCGTGTCCATTTCGACGACCCCCAACGGCAACCCCACTCTTCTGATCTCCCAACACATCTTAGGTCTGTTTAGTGTTTACCTTCAATTAGGTTAATTTTCGCGATATTTTTTCGCACTATATTCTCAGAAATCCTTGAATTTTACGATTTCATGATTTATTTTCCTTCTGATCCAATTTCCAATACAAAATTGAGTGAATTTCAACAATAAATTGTGGGATTTAGTGGTTGAAAAGTGAATGTAAGTTTCAGAATCATAAAAATGAAGTCGGGCAGTGCTGCAAAGTTGATTGTGGACGCGCTGCTCCAACGTTTTCTTCCACTTGCACGACGTCGCATTGAAACTGCTCAAGCCCAGGTTTTAATCTCACTGCATTTTGTTGGTCTCATTTTATATATTATGCATATAATTTAATAAGTTTTCATGGTTTTTTTATGCAATGAACTTCCATGTTTATGATGATTAATGTTACTTTTTGTTAAACCTAATTGCTTAGTTAGTCAATTTTGGAGATATAAGCTAAATCAATCATGGGCAGATTTCTATTAATTAATTACTTATACTCCATATACTTATTAATTAATTACTTGTACTTCATTTACTTGTGATGGGTTTCTTAGACATTAGGGGATTTGCTTTCAGGTTTAGATGATATCTGTAATACGATATTTTCTCATAATTCTGGCGACGACAATGGCGGCTTTTAGTGTAAAATGGTGGGTTTGAAAGAAGTGTAGCTCATCCGCTGGACTCAGATGTTGGGAGAGCGAGAAAAACAGAGAGAGAATATATCTTATTGAATATGAGAAGTGTGTAGTTACTTTATTTTTTGAAAAGTAAGATATAGTGAGTGTGAAGGCCCCACTATCTCAGGGAAGATTTATATTTTGAAACACACTACGGGTCCGTTTGCTTTGATGGAAAATGGTTTTTCTTGGAAAATATATTCCGGTGAATATTATTTTTCCTTTGTTTGATTTGATGGAAAACTATTAAGCTAAGAAGTGGAAAATGGAGATGTTGGAAATGAGAGAGAGTGAGGAAAATGGTTTTTCCTTGAAATATTGGAGAAAAATGTTTACAAAAGGATGGAAACTCTTTTCCACCTTAGTTTCCACAGTAACAAAGTGCAGTAGAACAGTTATCCATGGAAAGCTTGGGTTTTGTAAGATGATAAGAACACAAGTAAAACTTTGAAATAGCACATGAATTGCAATTTTCATATTCCCTTAGGAAAAATGAAATTGCAATTTTCAAATATCAACAAAGAATGTTTGATACTTATACATGTCTGATTAAATTTAACAAATTGCAAATAGGTAAGGGGAAATAAACACCTAGCAGAAAGTAGGGAAACTAATTGCTTGATAAATGATTGTAGTATGGGGCAAATTATTAACACCAATACAACAAGAGTTATGGGAAAATTCAATCAGAGCCGATAAAGTGCGAGGTCAAATCAAAGAAACTAGAATAGTCCAATTGATAAGCAAGGATGGTTTGTTTTTCGCACATAAATTACCAAAACGGAATATATACAATCTGAGCTAATCAACACAGACACCTCATACCACTTAAGTGTTTTTTCGCATCAGTTTGCATGATCTCCCACCTTCTAGGAATGATTGAGCTCATAAACTCTTCATTTGCAGCATCTATATAGTATATACAAAGCCTTAGCCATACTAATCAAGAGATGATAATATGTCTATCATTCTTGTTGCATCAACATGGCACTCAGAGCAACCTGTTTAGGCTAAGGAAACTCATTAAAAAAAATCTTAATATTTCATACCATACAAGACTTCACGAAAGCACACACATAAAGTTTGGAGGTAGCAGATTTTATCCTACAGTGAATCTTAGCATTAGCAAACTCTTGACTGAAGCTTCTCTGATGCTGGACCACATGTAAACACCTTTAAGCATCAGCCGGCACTTTTGACAGAATAATGGCAGGAGAAAAGAAAGTATTGAGCATTTTCATCTTCTGTACCCCATAAACAACAAATAGGATTACAGGCAATTGTCCACGGCATTAGCCTATCAGCTGTAGCCAATGGATTTTGCACTGCTATGCACAATATGAACACACTCTTAGGAGAATCTGAGTTATTACAAAAGAGCCTCCTCCACTGAACTTTTGTACTTGATCCCTGCAGAATGTGGCAAGCATTCTTGAAGCAACGATAAATTTTTGAATAACTGAATTTAAACTGCAGAATGTATTATTTGAAAAAGAATAACTTCATGATCTTGCGGCTATAGTTTAGGGGTCAAATGATGAATTTTTAGAAATTCCAAATAAAATCAACCTGCAAATTCAAAAAAAAATTTGGAACCTAACAGAAAAATATGTTTCGCAAAATGTGGCCCCATATTCAATTGGCAAATCTCACAATTATGGGAAATCCGACTTCAATCAATTACCATACAATTAGTAATAACAATAAAACCCAAGCAATAGTTTTCAGCCAAAGGTCATACACAAAAAATGACTTGGTAGGGAAATGATAGAAGCCAGTCAATAAACAAGACAGTTTTGCTTTAAATTCTGAGTAAACAATCAAGGGAAAATTTTAAGCCAATCAAACCTTGGATCTGATCTCCATAACAATTTTATCTACATAATCTCCATCCAAGAATCTTGTAACTGATTTCAATCAGCGTTGTGGATGGTACTTCCAAAGCTTCAATTGGAGATACCCTACAATATCCTCCGTGTCAAGTGCAATTTGGATGGAGCATAGAAAAAAGAGGGGCTTGTGGTGTAGATCAGTAGAAAGCCTAGGGTTCTAAAGAGATCGATTGAGAGCGTATGTTTTCTCTCCCTCACCAGTTTTTAAAAAGGATAAGCAAAGGGGATTAGGAGGGAGTTTTCCTCCGGAAAGCATTTTCTCTCTCTAAAAAGTGGATCTTTTTGGGCTAGTGCTCCTGCGAAGTGTGTCTTAGTTACCTGCATTTGTTGAAGTGAATTTTTCTTCCCGATATATTTACAGTACAACCGGTTCGGTAGAAAACTACTATAAGGGAAGTAATATACTTGTACAGCTGGTATGAATTGGGTAAGGGGGATCAACAACCTCTAATAGGGTTTGGAAAGGTTAAGATATCCATAAAAGGACATTTTTCATAATCAATGATGCTGGTGTTCTTTTAGAAGGGGGATTATCTGTAATGATGCTATTGAACATCTCTAGATATTGTTTTATGCCTTCTATTTGGTTTGCTTTTAAGTAATTACTATCTTCGTTTTTAGAAGAAAATAAATTTGATTATAAGATTTAATTCATTGTGTAGGAATTTTTTTTGGATAATGTGAATTATATGAAAGCATTTATAACGATAAGTCTAACAAGCCTATGTTTATATGTAGATCAATACTATTTTCCTAAAATTAATGGTTGCAAGTGACCCAAACATTTATATATGGGGCTATTATATTGAAATGGAGGCTATAAGAAATGATTTGCTGCTAATAAGTGATTTTTTTGGGTTTGGAATTATGCAGGATGGACAATACCTTAGTCCATCTGATCCAGCCTATGACCAAGTACTGGATTCCCTAGCTATGGTGGCTCGGCATACTCCAGTACCTCTTCTAGAAGCTCTTCTTAGGTGGAGAGAAAGGTTCGTTGTCATAAGCAGTTGTTGTCTGCAATTTTATATGATAGAGTTTTCTAGAACTGGATTCTTTATTTTCTGTTCATGGATATATTGTCTCGTTTTCTTGTACTTTTGTTCATCTTTTATGTAGTTGTTGGCTCTGTATTCTACACTACAAATAAGCTATGCATACTTTGTTGGAAGGCAGTTCTTAGATTATTGGCCTGGGCATGCCAGGCCTGTTATTTTGGCTTTTTTTGACTTGATTTTTGTTGGATTACTTTGTCTATATATTTTTATAATGTTGATTCCTTGCTACTGCATGCATGTGAAATTGCATCATTTTATATGATAGAGTTTTCTAGAACTGGATTCTTTATTTTCTGTTCATGGATATATTGTCTCGTTTTCTTGTACTTTTGTTCATCTTTTATGTAGTTGTTGGCTTTGTATTCTACACTACAAATAAGCTATGCATACTTTGTTGGAAGGCAGTTCTTAGATTATTGGCCTGGGCATGCCAGGCCTGTTATTTTGGCTTTTTTTGACTTGACTTTTGTTGGATTGCTTTGTCTATACATTTTTATAATGTTGATTCCTTGCTACTGCATGCATGTGAAATTGCATCATGAGACCTGGTGATTTGACCTTTGCTTAGTTATCATTTTAAAACTTTTTGTGCATCTGTGTGTTATACACTCATACTGCCAGCTTTGACAAGTTCGTTTTGAAATAATTGCTTCCTGGTCTATCTCTGGCTGCTTTTAATGTAATATGTTTCCTACACATTTTGCAGTGAATCCCCAAAGGGTGCAAATGATGCTTCCACATTTCAGAGAAAGGTTTGCATCTTCCATTAAGACGATAGTTTGGCGATACTAGTTGGAATATTCTAAATTTCTAATTTATAAAGTAGATGGCATGTGGGATTCATCTCATTAGCTTGCTGAACTCCCCAATGTCAATGTCGCATATAACTTTAAAGATGTGCTTAAGTCTAAGTAGTGGTCTTGATGAATAATGATTGAAATGCGTCTAGGAACTTAGAAAAGAAAAATGGACTGATGAGCTGTGTTGCTTTTATGGTCGACTTGACATGACTAAGTGAATTCGAAGGCTTATAATGTATTGCTCAAGTTGAGGAGTATAACCTAGAGAACTGTGTCAAAAAGAACCATTTTGTGATAAAATGGATTCTATTCCTATGTGATTGGCCTTGTTCTTGCCGCATATGAAAGCTGGAATAAATTATTTTAGATTTGGTCTAATAAGTTTAAATAAAGTCTACCAAGTTCAATTCACAACTCAAAATAAGCACGGATAAAGGCCAAGAATTTCAGATAACAGGTTTTCAGGTGAAAGGAACTTAGCCTTATTACCATGTGAAGAAGTAGGTAAGTGATGATCAAAATTATTAAAGGAAAATTTATGATCTCTGATAGGGATGCATTGCCTTTGCAGTTGAGATTGATTTTTATGCTGTATGAGTTAATACATTGTGGAAAATCACAGTTATTATTTCCGAACCTTATAATTGATTGAATCTTAATTTGATGGTATCCTGTTTGAGAGATTTATAGAAATATCATAGAACTTCCTTAGAACGAGCATAGGAGGGAGGGATGAGATTGGCACTATATCATGGTGCAACATTATTCTTTTTGTAATTCCATGTTACTATTCTTTTACTAATTCTCCTTTTCCCAAATTTTTCCTTGTGAACCTCTTTGGTCTCTTTAATCTTGTGTAAGGCTGTGTGTTACTGTACATTTAACCTTTCCTGAGCTGTATCCTGCCAAGTGCCAACAATAGGTTAAACACTGCTTTTTTCATTGTTGGTCTAATTAGAAAAATAGCAAGCTTAAGTGAAGCAAAAGTTTAAAATTGATGGGTTTTATCTATATTATGGGCCTCAAGGACTGGGAGTAAGTATATAATAGTCAATGTAGGATATCAAGACTTATGGTTTAATTTTGTAAAACTCTAGAAACTATATGTGTATTGTGTTGTGCAATCCAATATTCTTTGGGGGTGTGGAGGAGCTGGAAACAGTCAGCTCAATTTTGTGAATTTAGGAATATGCTGGTGGGTTCATGTCTGGGAAGGGATAGAGATGCAATGACACCTGTTATTTATGGTTAATTTTTAAGTTTTTTTAGAGAATTTGGGTTGTGACTTATGAATAGAGATTATGATAACACTCTATATAGTACTCCCTTCGTTTCTGAAAGTTCTTCCTACTTTGACCAATTTCCTCTCACAAAAAGATTCCAAATAGGAACAACAAAAGAAAACGGAGGGAGTAGAATATGTTATTTTTGTTAAAAGTCTATTGGGGAGTGTCGTTGCTGTAGGCCTTTGTTCCTTTCTTTTCTGGGATCAAGAACTTTTGTCAAAAGTCTATCTGTGGTTGTTGACTTGCTAGAGGCCTTTGTCCCTTTCTTTTCTGGGATAAAAAATGTTCTATATTTCTAAAGACAGCTTGATGACTGAAGGATAAGGGCAAATACATTTAAAACAGGGTTCCTTTTTCACATTTATTAACATACTCTTGTGTCCATAAACCATGTAGCTAAGTATTGATTACCCACTGCATTTTCTTCAGCTTGCAGTGGAGTGCATATTTTGCTCAGCATGTATCCGTTTTGTGGAGTGCTGTCTGCCAGAAGGACTTACAGGTTTACTTCTCACATTTTGCCTTTGATTTGAAGTCGGGGCTGTTAGTATTGCTTAGGGATGTGATTGGAGCTTGCATTCTTTGCAGAGAAACTTTGGTCTGGGCTGGAAAATTTTGTGTTTGACTGGCTAATCAATGCTGACAGGTGAGATATCGTATTCTCAAAAATATTTATTTAGGGGAGTGGTCCACTGAACTGAACTCTGTCCGTAGCATTGTTCTTTCAGTTGCATTGCAATGATATATGCTTGTAGATTTGGTGGGGATCTGTTTGGATATTGTGAAGATGACTCCTATTTATAACCTCGGTCCTAAAGTCTATTCTGTAACAATATATATCTTTGTTGTGCTTTTCTATTTTTTTATTTTATAAATATTCTTGTATCATGGTGTTTGCGTTTAGCTAAAATATGCTTATTTGGTGTCATCTTGAGCTTCCAGATTTTGTTTCATGATGATGAAAATGATGAAAAGGTGATGAGATGCATTGCCCTCTCGTTGAATACCTAGTTTGTGGAATCTAATAGTAATTTTTATTGCCGACATGAATGTGACCTGTAATGGTTATTCCATTTATTGACAAATGACAATGTCAATTACATTTATGGGATATATTAGTATACACTAAATTACAACATAAAAAATTTCATCAGTATAGTTGTTTGGCAGGGTTGTAAGCCAGGTTGAATATCCCTCCCTTGTCGATTTGAGGGGGCTGCTCTTGGATCATGTTGCTCAACTTTTAGGCGCTTTATCTCGTATTAGGTAAGGTTAATTTTTAACAATTTGTATGTATGTTAGATGTGATGTACTAGAAGTGATGTGGTACCAACTAAACAATGCAAGCCTATGAAAGTATGTATGGTGGAGACTTGAGGGCAAAATAAGATAAAGTGAATAAAAGGAATAAAAAGGAGTGAAGGACTTTTTGATTGATATGAAATGGGCGAATAGCAGTTCTTAGAAATAGTGGTTCGTGGAGATAAATTTTTTATAATGTATTTCTTTTATCTGTCTTATTTTTAAATATTGTCTAACTTTGCTAACTTCCTCTTCTCAACCCATATCTTTTTTGTTCTGGAAACACGTCTTCTTATTCCATCTTTTCTCAATTCTCCTTTAAGAATATATAATATTTAAACAAGAAAAACTTTCCTTAGTATACTCTTTTGTGGCAATAATAATAGGTTGATGGACAGAAACGTGATGAATTCTTCTACATATAAAATTCCAATAAACCAAACTGTACTATTGTAGAGCCCGCACAAGTGCTTATATTTCTTGTACGAAAACTAAAATTGTTATTTTAAATGTTAATGCTCACTCCCTATGCATTTATTGTCACATTGATAGTTAAATTTGAACTGGTTATGTGGCAAGTCAACTAAATCTGGACATAGGTATTAGCTGTTTACTCTTTTCCTCCGGTATTTTGTTTTATGAATTTAAGGCTTTGAGAATGTAAAATATTGCCATGTTTCCACTTTCCTGTAACTTTTTGACATCTTGATCGGTGCTACCACTTTATGTTCGTATACTGATACTTCATATTTTTGGTGTATTGCCCTTGCTTGCTGATTTAGGTTTAGTTCTGTAACTGAGCGTTTTTTCATGGAGTTGAATACTCGTCGAATTGACACTAGTGTTGCCCGGAGCGAGACGTTAAATATTATCAGCGGCATGCGTTATTTGAAACTTGGGGTATGTATGTTGATTTGTTCATGATACATCTGTGAGATCACCACTATAACCAGTGGCCATTGTCAGGTTAAGACAGAGGGTGGACTGAACGCATCAGCCTCTTTTGTAGCAAAAGCAAACCCATTGAACCGTGCTCCGCATAAACGGAAAAGTGAACTCCACCATGCACTATGTAATATGCTTACAAATATCTTGGCCCCACTAGCAGATGGTGGAAGAAACCAGTGGCCCCCCTCAGGTGTGGAACCTGCACTAAATCTTTGGTATGAAGCAGTTGGACGGATAAGAGGGAATTTGATCCATTGGATGGACAAACAGAGCAAACATATAGCTGTATGTAATGCCTCTATGCTCTTCATTCCGACATTTAGCTACAATTTTGAAACTTTAGCATTAATGCTCACCATTTACTTCCAGCTTAAGTCAAGTATGCTTTCCTATGTGCATATATTTTGGTATAGAAAGATACATATTGACCTTCATGCATTTATTATTTTAGCATTGATGGTTTGGAACTGCTGTTTTCATTATTGTTGCAATCGATGGAAAACCTGTTACATCCTTTATTTTTGGAAAGTATAAGGTATACACAAATACCTATTTTAGTGTAATAATGTGATTTACTTGCCCTCTCAGTTCTCTATGGAAGAATTTGCGTTGCAGCCCAATAGTTGTGAATTTTCTTTATTTTTATCATTGGTTATTTTGAAGTTCTAAGTTTTTAACTCATCCATTTCTTTATATAAGTCCCAATTTCAGCTTCACAGCAAGTTTTTTTACCAGTTGACCTTGGTGTATATGAATTTTATTAGCTCAGTGGTAGTTCATATGATTTTATTTTCACCGGAAAATTTGTATATTAATTGAAAGGTATAATGCAAACATTTCAATGAAGAATCTTCTTTTTAATAATTATGATTCATGACAGACTATAATAGTTTCATGGACTTCATTGGTTTCCATGTGCTTCTGAAATGATTCATCGTGGATCAGGTGGGGTACCCTCTTGTGACTCTTTTTCTTTGTCTTGGAGAGCCGCAAACTTTTGAAACTAGTTTTGGTCCACACATGGAGCAGCTTTACAAGCTTCTGCGTGTAAGTTCATTGTAATTTTAATATGGAAAATAATGCTTGTAGTTACTGATTCTCTAGTATATCACTTTGTTCTTCTTTTGATGTAACTGCTTTACGTCATTTAGGGATCTGAACAGCTATCTCTGTCATCTTTCACTTGTTGATCCTACTTCTTTACAGCCTCACTTTCTGTGCAGGACAAGAATCACCGCTTCATGGCCTTGGACTGCCTCCACCGTGTCGTGAGATTTTATTTATGTGTTTATGCACCTGGTCAACCACCAAATCGTGTTTGGGACTATCTGGATAGTGTCACCTCGCAATTGCTAACAATACTAAGGAAAGGAATGCTTACCCAAGATGTCCAACATGACAAACTTGTTGATTTTTGTGTAACAATAGCAGAAAGCAACCTGGATTTTGCAATGAACCATATGATTTTGGAGCTGCTAAAGCAAGATAGTTCAAGTGAAGCAAAAGTTATTGGTCTCCGTGCTTTGCACAGAATAGTTGTGTCTCCTACAAGTGAATATGTGGGTTTGGAAATTTTCCAAGGTGATGTTAATTGGAGTTAACACTTTGAACATCCATTTTGCAATTTAATTCTATTACAATATTACATTGATGTCAAGTTTTCTAATATCTAAATTTTTTTCTTCATTCTACTAATAAATGGCAGGTCACGACATTGGTCATTACATCCCAAAGGTGAAGGCCGCAATCGAGTTTATCATTAGGTCTTGCCATCGAACCTTCAGTCAGGCTCTTCTCACTTCTTCACGGACAGCTATTGGTAAGTCTCATTTTACAGAAATTTAGTTCGATGAATATTAATGATATAATATGCTAGTCTATGATTTTGTCAAGTTTGGTGCATCTGGAGATGTTGTACCAAAAGGAAAGTTAGCATATACTACTAGATAACTAAGAGCACTGTCTTACTTGAGTATAAATGACTTATGAGGGTCAATCTGGGATCTGGGTATATACTTGTGTCACTAAAGTTGGATGCAACTAGAATTGGGAAAATAAAGGGTTTTTATTGCATTACTTTTTGTTGGTTGGTACTTGGTAACATATCTAACTTTTATACTTTACCTACTTTTGATGTTAACCACAACTCAATGGTATAGCTTTGTAGAAATTAGTATTCTGAATGTACACTTTTTGTTCCAAAAAGACTTTCCATGTTATCATTGACAAGAACCAAGGAAGGGAGTGAGTTACTTGAAAGTGGGGTCATTTATTTGATTTTTGGGTGGGGGAGAAAAGTTGTTAGAAACATGAGTATCATTTAATAAATTATGTGGACCCATGTGGACGGTTGACTGGTAAGGGAGGGAGAAAGAGACTAAATTTTTACAAAAAATGGAATAAAGCAAAATCGGGAAAAACTTTATGGAACAACCTAAAATGGAAAGAGGCAAGGTATGTGTGGAATGGAGGGAGTACCTTTAACCTATGAAGCACGGGTACGCCTCGTGAGGATCGAATTGCCTACCGGATACAGGTACGGTGCGAATACGGCTAGGATTCATCCCAAAAACGAACTCAAAATTCCGGGAACGTTGGATGCTCTTGGGTACGCTTGGTGGAACTTGGGTAGGGTTGGGGCTTGGTGAGAGACGTACCCAGCCTTGTAAAAGTCAGATCTTTGATTTTCTGCCTTTCTCACTCTCTCGGAAGTTGTGAAACCCCCTTTCTCTCCCTCATCTTCCCCGGCCACGAATCCTCGCTGGCAAGTAGTGCAACTTCTCGGCAGTCCTGCACGTAGCCATGCTCAAATTTCTCTTCTCTCTAATTCCTTGTCTGGTTTACTTTTTTTAGTTGAATGGAGAAGGGTCAAAAGTAGAACTAGGCACGTAAAAGAAGGGGTTGTAGACTGTAGAGTAAGAGTACAACTGTACAACACATTTATTTTTTATTTTTTTTAATAAAGCTGCAGTCAACTGCAACCTTTTGTTTCTCTCTCATGGTCTGATTCACTTTAGGGAAGGGGTTAAAGACTTGAGGGTTTCCAGCCAACCATATTTTTAAAGAAGGCTATGTAGCTAACTTTATATGGAGATTAACTTCTAACTTGTTCACCCCATATATATTTTTATATTTTATGAAGGCACAAAGCTTATTACCTTATTTTAATGTTTTTTGTGCAAAAATTATATGGAGATTCCATGTATGGAAATTTTAAGGCAATTTATTATTGACGAATTTTTCACCAGATACCCCTGAATTTTACGAAAATGCACTGGGTACCCTCACAGTTTAAAAAATGCACTAAGTACCCATGAGGTTTTGAAAAATCATCAGGATATCTCTTAATGACTAACAACCGTCAACTCGTTAGTCATTAAGGCCAAATCAACTTAATTTACCTAAATAACCCCTAATTAATTCTAATTAAATCCTAATTAACCTTAATTAAATCCTAATTAAACCTAGTTAATAAAGGAAAATTTGACACTAATATATGTTGGAAATTTTAATTTTTTTCTTGTTTGTGGGTCATTTCACGCTCTCTAAGGCACATATTTTAAAGCAATTTTGACCTTCAAAACGATTGTTTTGATAACACGGGGGCACCTTGTGCATTTTTTAAACTGCGAGGGCACTCGGTTCATTTTCGTAAAACTCAGGTGTACCTGGTGAAAAATCAGTATTATTTATTAAACGCAATATCTATTTATTTATTTTTGTTTTTATCTTTTTGCCAAATCCAAGCCGTACCCGTTTTCGGAAATTTTTTTATCCGTTTCAGTGGTACCTAGCCTTTAACTAATGAAATTGGGTAAATATGATACTAGGATTTAGCAATGTACCGAATGTAATAAGAAAGGAGGAAATTGTGGCTAACAAGGTATTGATCTATTTGTGCAGAATGATATAAAGGTCATCTCCGGAGAAATGTACTCTCTTTCTGTCCTATATTTTATTGATGACGTCCAAAATTAATTTATTTTCTTTTCCTATCCAAGTAAACTTGGGTATAAGTAGAACTAATCTTCATCAAATCATTATATAGTTTTGGAGTGTTTTATATGGTAAAGTTCACTAGTAAATATTCTAGTAGATTCACAAATGATTATTTTTAACTGATTTTTGCTTATTTACTGTTGGAAAGATGACCCCCCCCCCAAAAAAAAAAAAAAAAAAACCTAGAAGATAATGGGGAATGGGGGGAGGAGAGAGAAGAATAGGGAGAAGGGAAGTAGGGATTTTCTCTCATTTTGAATAATGTTTTGGAAAATTGGAAAACTGATTTGATGACACTATAACCAATATCTTCCAGATGTTTGACTGGAGTTCATTAATAATTATTATAAAATCTAATAGAATGCCAAAGATTCATTTTAATCAGAATTGCATTTGAATATAAAAAAGCCCACAATATTCATCATTTTGAGAACATTAAAGGAAACTAAGACAGTAAAAGTAATTCCGGCAAATTCTAAGTGTCAACATCTATCACATCACTTTCACAATAGTGTGGAAGTTGCTTATATGTGCCGACATCTGTCATATCACTTTACGCAAATATTGATATATATTGCTTATATATCCAGAAAATTCGTATTATGTGGCACATATAGGTAATATATATCATTATCTGCATTAAGTTCCCTTAACATTCTTTCATACTCCCTGCATTTCTCTTTAATTCACTCACTTCACTTTGGGGAAGAACCAAGGAGGAAGTCCCAAAATATGAGAGAGAAACTAAAAAAGTGGGTTAGAATATTAAAAAATGGATGATATGGGTGGAAAAAGAGGAGAAAGTAGATGGGACATGTTACAATACAAAAGGCAACAATGTGTAGATTAAAAAGAAACGAACCAAAAAGGAAAGTGTGTAGATTAAAAGAAACGGACGGAGTATGAAATAATATACATGTAGATCAGTTTGGGCATCTTGATCTCATTTTCATCTTGAAAGGATATGTCATGTGTTTAAAATCAAATAATAGTAAAAATTGCTATTAATTTGACTTTCACTACATAAAAATATATTTTGCATAATGCTGATCTGTTCCAATCCATGGAATCCAATGATACACAAGAAAAACATTGAACAAACATGCAAACAGAGGTGACATTTTCAATGGTAATGAATCCTCATCTAATTCTGTTCAAGGATTTGATTGAATATTCTACAAGAGGCTAATAGAATCCCCATGCTCACTCTAATGATCCAATTTGAGTGGTAACTAAATGCTATATAATTTATTCAATATTCAATTGTTAGTGTGTGTGTGTGTGTGTGGGTGGGTGGGTGGGTGGGTGTGGGTGGGTGTGGGTGGGTGGGTGGGTGTGTGTGTGTGTGTGTGGGTGGGTGTGCATATGAACAGCCTTCTGAATTTTCCTCAACCTCCTTCACTATACATGTGGTGAATGTTATCTCTATTACTTCTGTTTACTGTATTGAGGTTTTTTCCCCAAAATTTCATGAAACTTCATTTTTGCTTTCTTTCTGTTCGGCAAGCATCATGGACCTGTGGAGTGATGTCTTGATGATCCTTCGAGTTTTTTCCAAACTTAGCTCTTCTATGGGCTTTGAACATGTCAATCAATGAAACTTACACTGTCAGGGTATCTTTATATGACCTCTACCTAGTCAGATCTGTATCAAGCAAACTATCCAGCAGCTTAATTTAGATGCGGCCATGGCTGTTTCAGCTCCTTGATACCTTGCCTTCTGCATACAAAGCTCAGTTCAGCCGCACTTCCTTTTTCTTTTTGTTTAAACATGTTTCTGTGGTGCAATAAACTGTCATACCTGCGATGAATAGCTCATGGTACTAAGTTGCACGATGTTTTCATCTACAGATTCTGTGACCAAGGAAAAATCTCAAGGCTATCTTTTTCGTTCAGTTTTAAAATGTATACCTGACCTGATAGAAGAGGTTGGTCGAAATGATAAGATCACTGAAATAATTCCTCAGCATGGAATAAGTATTGATCCTGGTGTACGTGAAGAAGCCGTGCAAGTGCTTAATCGAATTGTGAAATCCCTTCCTCACCGCCGATTTGCCGTCATGAGAGGGATGGCGAATTTTATTTTACGTCTTCCTGACGAATTTCCACTTCTTATTCAAACATCATTGGGACGATTGTTGGAACTAATGCGTTTCTGGAGATTGCGTCTACACGAAGAAAGGCTTGAATTTGATGCACAAGATGCAAAGCATATGGCCCAGGAAATTGGTGCTTTCAGGAGGCCTTCTGTTCATCGTTCAGGAGAAGCTGTTGATTTTCGTGCTTCTGAGATAGATGCTGTTGGTCTTATCTTTCTTTGCTCCGTTGATAGTCAGATCAGGCATACTGCTCTGGAGTTGTTACGCTGTGTTCGGGCCTTATGGAATGACATAAGTGATCTTGCAGTTCATGAAAAAGTAGATTACAGCTCAAGGAATGAAGCTGAACCTATATTCATTATTGATGTTCTTGAGGAAAATGGGGTGGGTGATCTTTTTATTTTTCTCTCTCAAATTTGTTTCTTCTACAGTTTGAAGCTCAGTCTTGCTCAGTTCTTTAAAGTTAATTTACTCTATGACAGGATGACATTGTTCAGAGCTGCTACTGGGATTCTGGGCGGCCATTTGACATGAGACGTGAATGTGATGCTGTTCCACCTGATGTTACCATCCAATCTATTCTGTTTGAGAGCCCTGATAAGAATAGATGGGCTAGATGTCTCAGCGAGCTTGTGAAATATGCTTCTGAGCTTTGCCCAAGATCTGTTCAGGAAGCAAAGTGAGCAACCTTTTTTTTTTGACTGGCTAATCTGGAATACTTGATTTTTAACTAATGGCTTCTGGATGATATACCATTTTAATTAGATTACAAATAATTAGACACTTATATTATAGTTCATGTCAATGTTACTCCCTCTGTTCCAGATAAGGTTGAACCTTTTTTATTGTCTTAAAATAGTTTGAACACTTCTATTTTAGAAATGGTCCCACAAATATTTCAATTCTTCTCTCCTGCCCTTTTACCCCACCACACTCTACTCAATAACTTATCCCCTAAAAATGTGTCATTTGCAAGGAGGGAGTACTAGTTAAAGTAATCTGGCTGTACTTGATAAGTTTCTATGTACGTGCTCATATGTCAATTCTTTTCTCAATTATAATGCATAATTTTAATTTCTGTGAACGAATATCTTAATGCTTGAACTCAAATCAAATACTTAAAATGAGAGCGATATGTTATGACAGGTCTGAGGTTATTCGCCGTCTTGCATATATTACACCTATTGAGTTAGGTGGCAGGGCTAATCAGTCACAAGATGGTGATAACAAGTTGGATCAATGGCTCATGTATGCAATGTTTGCTTGTTCATGCCCTCCTGACGCCAGGGAGGCTGCTAGTTTTGGCGCAACAAAAGAGCTTTTCAGACTTATTTTTCCATCACTTAAATCTGGATCTGAATCTCAAGTGGTAAGTGTATAATTTATGAAGCTTCTGTTGAATTGCACTCTAGTCACGAAAAAGATTATTTTGAATAGCACTGACATGACGGTAAGCACAAAATACATTATGGAGGTTGAAGGATGAACTTGACTGTGGCTTTAAGAATTAATACTGGAGCCTCTTGCTATACTATCTAAGTGCTATTGTACCAAGCTTATGAGAACTTGTGTCGTAAAATGCATTTGAGCTGGCTGATTATACATTTTACATGCTCTCTAGGAAGTGTATGGTATTAAGTGTGTAAATGAGATATGCTGCATATTATTCTGGGTGAGACCAACTTTTGTCAATGTGGTTGGCTGAATAGAGAACTAGAGATTGAGCTGGATATAAGTGAAAGTTAGAGAAGGAGAAAATATGAAGAAGATTGTTAAGAGTTTTAGTTAGTTTCTTGGGAGAGTTTCAAGCCCTCTGGGATGCTTGAAGATTATATTACCTTACGTAGTTTAGATTTAATAATACAAATCCATATCTATTCCTCAATCATCATTACAGTTTCGGATCAGCTACGGCAGATCATAGCACACTCCAAGCAAAAGCTCTCTCCTGCCTTGGAACCTTAGCCTTCCAAATCACTTCCTAAAATAAAAAGCAAAATGGTTATATGGTAGTATAGAAAATTAGAAATGGCACGATAGATTCCTCTACTAGCTTGTCACTTATTGCTCATGATGAATTTACATGGTACTAGGATCCGTGGCACTTCAAGCTTATATGAAGTTGCTATTTATGTTTCAGAGTGCTAACATTGACTTTACATTTATATTTATGGTATTAGCATCCGCATTACTATCAATTTTCACTTTTTTGGTTTTATGAATATAAAAGTCATATGATAAGTATATTAAACTTAAAAATAGTCATGCTTGTCCTAAACATGTCAATTTTGAAAACTGACAATAGATTACTTGAAACTACTTTTTCTGGTTTTCCATATTTTTGTTTTTGGTTTTCAAAAAAACTGAAAACTTGAAACAGAGAACAATAACGAACAAACCCTGAATTTGCTGTGTATTGATTTGATCTCCTCTCCCTGTTACAGAATGCAGCTACTATGGCTCTTGGTCATTCTCATCTCGAAGTATGCGAAACTATGTTTGGGGAACTTGCAGCTTTCATTGATGAGGTTTCTCTGGAGACGGAAGGAAAGCCAAAATGGAAGGTATGATTTCTAATGAGTTGAAACATTAAGTACGCTACAGTTCGAACTTGAGTGTTTTAGTGAGAAAATTTGAGTTGATCTTTTCACTTTCACATGTGAAATGACAAATCTTTATAATGAATCTCAGTGATGGTGAGAGGCCACATCTTTTATCTGCTAGTTCTAAGGATGAAATGCAAGGGATTTTATGCTTGTTATTTTTCTTTGTATTTACAGTACAGGAATGGGTATTAGGGGGAACTTCTGATCATTATGGATTAGCTGAAACTTTTAGTGTTGGGTTTTGCTGCAAGAGCAAGGGGTTGGCGGCAATTTGTTCTGAAAATGGTGCAAGTTGAAGACATTACAAACAAAATGAGAGTTCTCAGCCTCCAGTTACAGTATATTTTTATTTTTTTCTGATATCTGTTATGTTACTTGGGAGTTGGGAGTGGGTTCCAAGGATTGTTATTGAATATAAGTCACGTATCTGGGAGTGGATGAAGTGCCTGAAAAGTAAGAAAAATTATACTGATGCTGAGGAAAGGATTGATGTGATGGAGAGAGAGAGGACAAATACTTATCTATAACAAAGGGACGGGGGAACTATCTTACGGGATATTCAAATATAGTTATGGAGAAAAAATATTGGAACAAAGGAAGTTTTTGGACATCCATGTACATCAATGGCTGGCAGGCTGGGGAACTTTGCTTTGTGCTGTGCCAACAGGCTATCTTCTTGCCAGCCTACTTTGACAGCCCATTGCAGAACTTACGTTCCGATCTTTGCTTCCCTGACTGACCTCTCTGGGTGCTCAGTCAGGACTGAGCGAAGCAAGGGAAATTTCTTTCTTTTTTCCTTTTCTTGGAATAGCTATCAAGATGGTCAAAGTTTGTTAGCTGAACTAGTTTTTCCAAACTTGTGAAATGTATATCCATTGTCAATATTATCTCTATATTGCACTTTCTTAGGGAGATGACGAATTTGGCATTTGTATGCAGAGTCAAAAATCTCGCCGTGAAGAGCTACGTATTCACATAGCAAATATTTACCGAACTGTGTCAGAGAAAATATGGCCCGGTATGCTCAGCCGGAAACCTGTTTTCCGCCTTCACTACTTGAAGTTCATCGAAGAGACTCACCGACATATTCTGACTGCATCACTAGAGAGTTTTCAAGATGTGCAGCCCCTTCGTTATGCTCTTGCTACTGTGTTAAGATATCTTGCTCCTGAATTTGTTGAATCAAAATCTGAGAAGTTTGATCTTCGAACAAGGAAACGATTGTTTGAACTTCTTCTTTCTTGGAGTGATGATGTGGGTTCTGCCTGGAATCAAGATGGAATCAGTGATTACCGACGTGATCTGGAAAGGTATAAAGCTTCTCAGCATAGTCGTTCCAAGGATTCTGTTGACAAAATTTCATTTGATAAGGAACTGAATGAACAACTAGAAGCTATACAATGGGCATCCATGAATGCTGTGGCCTCACTGCTGTATGGACCTTGCTTTGATGACAACGCCAGAAAAATGAGTGGCAGAGTTATATCTTGGATTAACAGCTTATTTATCGAGCCCGCACCTAGGGCTCCATTTGGTTACTCACCTGCAGATCCAAGGACTCCATCTTATTCTAAATACACGGGTGATGGTGGACGAGGTACAGGGCGTGATAGACATAAAGGTGGTCATCTTCGTGTTTCCTTGGCAAAATTGGCGTTGAAGAATCTGCTTCTGACAAATCTCGATCTCTTTCCAGCTTGCATCGATCAGGTCCCCTATTTAAATTTCATTTTCAAATCTAATACACTGACTCCGAATATGATCACAGTATTGGATCATCATCTGTGAATGATCTTTAGTTCAGAAGAACGAGTCTAGTGACAGTTGAATATTCAGTATCTAAATCCCTCCTTCATGTTATTTTGAACCTGACATCTTAAGAAATCACTTCTATGTTCTAGAGATTATAATTGTTATAAAGCATTGACGTTTTGGAGGTATCTGCTGTGCAGATATTTCTTTCTGCCATTTTGGATTCTTGATTTTTTTTATATTTTGGCCATTGGGTTGAGTGATTTCAGATATCAATCTTAGTTGTAGAAAATGTAAAATTTCTAGGAACTAACGGAAACCTGATTTTTTTTGTTCTACACCAGTGCTATTACTCAGATGCTGCCATAGCAGATGGTTATTTCAGTGTGCTGGCTGAAGTCTACATGCGCCAAGAGATACCCAAATGTGAAATTCAGAGATTGCTGAGCTTAATTTTATACAAAGTTGTTGATCCATCTAGACAAATTCGAGATGATGCCCTGCAGATGCTTGAGACGCTTTCTGTCCGTACATGGGCAGAAGATGGAATGGAGGGTTCAGGAAGTTATAGAGCTGCTGTCGTTGGCAATCTCCCTGATTCTTACCAGCAATTCCAATATAAGCTATCGTGCAAACTCGCGAAGGATCATCCTGAGCTGAGCCAGCTTCTTTGCGAGGAAATAATGCAGAGGCAGCTTGATGCTGTTGACATAATTGCGCAGCATCAGGTCTTAACTTGCATGGCACCGTGGATTGAGAATTTGAATTTCTGGAAACTAAAGGATGGTTGGACGGAACGCTTGTTAAAAAGTCTGTACTATGTCACTTGGCGGCACGGTGATCAGTTTCCAGACGAAATTGAGAAGCTTTGGAGTACAATTGCTAGTAAGTCTAGGAACATTAGTCCAGTTCTTGACTTTTTAATCACCAAAGGTATTGAAGATTGTGATTCCAATGCTTCGGCTGAGATAAGTGGTGCTTTCGCGACATATTTCTCAGTCGCAAAAAGGGTGAGCTTATACCTGGCAAGAATTTGTCCCCAGCGAACAATAGATCATCTTGTGTATCAGTTAGCGCAGCGGATGCTCGAGGATAGTGTCGAACCTTTAAGGCTTGGTACCAGCAAGGCTGATGTCAACGGGAATGCTGTACTGGAATTTTCTCAAGGCCCTACTGCTCCACAGGTGACATCTATAGCTGACAGCCAGCCACATATGTCACCTTTGCTTGTTCGAGGCTCTCTTGATGTCCCACTCAGGAACACCAGTGGGAGCCTGAGCTGGCGCACTGCTGGTGTGGCTGGGCGCAGTGCATCAGGCCCATTGAGTCCTATGCCTCCTGAGATGAATGTTGTTCCTGTAACTCCTGCTGGCCGTTCAGGTCAGCTTCTTCCATCTTTGGTTAACATGTCCGGGCCTTTGATGGGGGTACGAAGTTCTACTGGGAGTATTCGCAGCCGTCATGTGTCCAGGGACAGTGGAGATTACTTAATCGACACTCCAAATTCTGGTGATGATGGTTTGCATTCCGGTGTTGGAATGCATGGTGTCAACGCAAAAGAGCTTCAGTCAGCTTTGCAGGGTCACCAACAGCATTCACTTACTCAAGCAGACATAGCTTTGATTCTACTAGCGGAAATCGCCTATGAAAATGATGAAGATTTTAGGGAGCACTTGCCTTTGCTGTTCCATGTAACTTTTGTTTCAATGGACAGTTCAGAAGATATTGTTCTCGAGCACTGTCAACACCTTCTAGTTAATTTGCTATACTCACTGGCTGGCCGGCACTTGGAGCTGTATGAGGTTGAAAATAGTGATGGAGAGAATAAGCAACAGGTTGTCAGCTTAATTAAGTATGTCCAGTCTAAGCGTGGAAGCATGATGTGGGAAAATGAGGACCCCACTGTTGTAAGGCCTGATGTCCCAAGTTCAGCACTTTTGTCTGCGCTGGTTCAAAGCATGGTTGATGCAATATTTTTCCAAGGGGATCTTCGGGAGACTTGGGGAACAGAAGCTTTAAAATGGGCCATGGAATGTACTTCACGGCACCTTGCAAGTCGGTCTCACCAGATATACAGGGCATTGAGGCCAAAGGTAACAAGTGATGCCTGTGTTTCACTTCTCCGTTGCTTGCACAGGTGTTTAACTAATCCTCAACCTGAAGTTTTGGGCTTCATTATGGAGATTGTGTTGACACTGCAAGTGATGGTAGAGAACATGGAACCTGAAAAGGTCATACTCTATCCCCAGCTTTTCTGGGGCTGTGTTGCGATGATGCACACAGACTTTGTGCATGTTTACTGCCAGGTGCTCGAGCTTTTCTTGCGTGTGATAGATCGCTTGTCCTTCCGGGAAAGAACAACAGAAAATGTGCTCCTATCTAGCATGCCTCGTGATGAGCTGGATACTAGTGTATCTGATGTGGGGGAGTTTCAGCATTTAGAATCGAGGACAGGTGTTGATCTGGGTGGCAAGGTTCCTGCTTTTGAAGGTGTGCAGCCTCTCGTTCTAAAAGGGCTCATGTCAACTGTGAGCCATAGCGTTTCTATTGAGGTCCTCTCACGCATCACATTCCCGTCATGTGATTCTATATTTGGGGATCCAGGCACAAGGCTTCTCATGCATATTACTGGCTTGCTACCCTGGCTATGTTTACAATTATGCAAGGATCCCATAGGGCTTGCCTCACCTCTTCATCAGCAGTATCAGAAAGCTTACTCTGTTGCTGCCAACCTCGCACACTGGTGTCGTGCCAAATCCCTGGAGGGGTTGGCCACAGTTTTTTTGGCATACTCACAAGGTGAGTTCAAGACTATTAACAATTTACTTGCTTGCATAGCTCCCTTATTGTGCAATGAGTGGTTCCCAAAACACTCAGCATTAGCTTTCGGGCATTTGTTAAGATTATTAGAGAGAGGGCCCGTTGAGTATCAGCGGGTGATACTCCTTTTGCTGAAGGAACTACTTCAGCATACTCCAGTTGACGCTGCCCAAAATCCACATATGTATGCGATTGTGTCCCAGTTGGTGGAGAGCTCTTTGGGGTGTGACGCTCTTAGCGTCCTGGAAGCCCTCTTGCAAAGTTGCAGTTCTTTGAGTGGGACCCATCTGCACGAGTCTGGTGGTTATGAAAATGGCCATGTCGGGGCTGAAGAAAAGCTGCTTGCACCTCAGACCTCATTCAAAGCCCGTAGTGGACCCTTACCATATTCCCTGGGGTCAGGATTTGGAACAGCTTCAATGTCTCATGGACAAGGGGCAGCAATCGAATCTGGAATGCCGGCCAAGGAAGTTGCCTTACAGAATACACGGTTGATTATGGGACGGGTCCTGGATAACTGTGCTCTGGGAAGGAAGAAGGATTACAAAAGGCTGGTGCCTTTTGTCTGAATTATGGGAAATCCGTGGGGACTTTTATTGCTGTATATAAATATCATTTTTGCTGCATCTTGTGTATGTAGTAGTATGTACGCTGATTGTACGACATGTAAAATTTATTCAGTTAGCATTGGCCTTGAAGATGCAAGGATAGTTAGCTTACAAATTTTGTATATAGCAGTAGACGACTAATCAGTATGTATCTTGATTGATATGTACAGGTACCCGCTTACTTCAAAGATTTTGTAATACTTGTCAGAAGTATAATTGCATTTATGAAATTAATTAGGGCATTTTGCTACTTAGGGGTGTTTTTCTATTAACAGGAACATAGGACTCTTTTTTCTCATATGATAGGCTAACATACCATCTCTCTTTTACTTTGACTATCATTCTTCCTACTTTTTTCATTTTTCCCTTACATTTACTCTTTTTTTCTCTACCTTTTGCATTTTATCTTTGGTTCATGTGCAAAAGTAAATATCCTAATTAAATAAAATGAAGTAATATTGATCTTATTGATGTTATATTGAGGACTTGTTTAGTGTAGCTTTTTTTTTTATTAAAGGGGAGAAAATTTTGGTTGGGTTTCAAGAACTAGAGCCACCTAAAGTATTCTTACGGATGATTAAGGAGAAAGTGGGATCTAGAGAGGTGAACCAAATGATAAGAGAAGGTGAAGAGGTGCACTTCGCAGAAACAGTGGTATATATGAACGCTTAGGACAGTCTTGAGCTCTTCACCTGCATCCACAATGATAATAAATAATAGTATTGGTAATGAATTTGTATTTACTTTTTGTATGAATTTCCTCATTTGTTCTTTACATTATAAATTTCATTACAACTCAATGTCACTTTCTAAAGTAGTAAGGAAACTTCATGAAGAAAAAGAAAAGAGATAACCAAGTATTATCATAAACATCGATGTTGGACTTTTTCAAAAAAGTTTATTAAATATTTCATTATTTATTATAGGATCCCAAACAATTAGTTGTACTAGGTATTACTAGGTATTTATTTTGCTCCTCTCAAAAAAAAAAAGTTAGTTATTTTGCTATTTGCTAAGCTTTGGGTATATGACATAGGTCAAAAACATATTTGGTTATAATAGGATTCTATTCCACGACCTTATAAAGAAAATATGGAGCTTTAGCCAACAAACTAATATATCAATGATGTTTGTTTAACCCAAATAAAAAATATTAATACTTTTACATTACAAAATAAAGATAATAAGAGATAATCTAAAAACAATGTTATAATTTCTATTTGCAATACACACATAACTCGTGACGTGTCACCCTCTCTTTTACAAAATGCATAAAGTACATAGTGTCATGTAATTATCTTTGTGATATGATATTTCTTTGTAATTCTTCTATTACTCATATAATTAAGAATATGTTTAATAATCATTTTTTGATATGACATTGATTCGAAATCTTTTCTATTACTTGTAAAACTAAGAATTTTTTTATAAAAGGTTTTGAACTTTTAACTTCCCAATGTACAAGTTTTTATCAATTCACTAAGTTACAACCTTTCTTTGTGACAAAAATATCAATTGTCAACCCAAAGAATATGAAGTACTCCCTCTATCCCTAGATATAGTTCCCTTTTTTTTTTTTTTGGTAAGGTCTCCAACACTTATCTTTGACCATCAATATCTTTATAAGTTATGTATTAATATAAAAAATACTACGAATCTAACAATATCTCACATCACATAAGTATGTTTATTAGTATATATCATAGAGAATATTTAGTCAAATGTTTTAAAATTTGACTATAAAAAATGAAGCGACAACTATTTTTTGAAATATAAAAGTACATCTTTACCTTATCAAATAACTCAACTCATCGCCTGAACCCGACAACTAGCAATTTTTTATATAAGATGTCCGCACATACTCTAAACCATGCGAATGTATAAAATCTTTAAAATAAACCATTCACAACTCTTAATTGCCTTTTCTCACCTACCCCATTAACGAATTTTGTATTGAAAAAGCTCCACCTTTTTGCTCTGTTTTTCAACTCTTTAAGAGAATCATCACCACTTTTGTTTTCTTACTCTTCTTTTTCTCTTATTTTCATTTCAAGTTGCTCACCACATGGGACATTCAATGTACACGAGTCTGGCACATGAAAATGTGAAATGATGTCCTCCGCAAGAATTTCTAAATTGAAAATATCTTTTCTTTGAGTTGCAAATTTAAAATATCTAAATGGCAATTACACCATCCCCTCAAAAAAATAAAAAAACAATCCCACCACTCATTACTCAACAAGAAGGCAATTAAATTTATACTTATTTATTTTTTATAAAAAAATTATACTCTCTCCGTCCCATCATATAGTGCCTATTTCATTTTAGGTGGGTCAAACTTTAAAATCATTGACCAAATATTCTCATTGATATATACAAGAAAACATACTCATGTGGGATCTTGTTATATTCGCCGTAATATATAGTTTCATAATATCAACATTTTATATTTTTTATTAATAAGGAATTGAAGATATCGAAGGTCAAAGTTCCGTCTTAGAGACCGTGTAAAAAAAGAAACAAACACTATATTATGGGACGGAAGGAGTATTATATTACGAACAATTAATATTTAAACATTAAAAAATAACAAGTACTAAAAATCAAGTTAGCAAATTTAAAATGCATTTTTGGAGCGCAAAAAAGAAAATCTGCACGAATCTCAAGGATGATGTAGCAATAAGTCATAATAATGCAATATGATAGCTAAGAGCATGTACAATGGGGCTCCTACAACTAGCTCTCCAAGGAGAGAGAAAATGGAGAGCAACCTCTTAGGCTCTTACCCAACAATGGAGCTCTTGGGTGTGTTTTGAGTGTATCTCCATGGAGACACTTTGTAAAGTGGCTCTTGGGGGAGATACCATTTGGGTTGAAGGAGAGATGGTTATCCAATGTGTGGGGCCCATATACTATTGCAATTACTTAAGTTTTTTTTTCTTCTTTCAACCATTTAATGATTTTTTTTATAAAGATAAAAAAAAAAGATAGTAATAATTACTATTCCAATAACTATAATTTTTCTTTTTCTACAAAATGGGCATAATATTGGATATATTTCATACACAAAATCTACTATCTCTTTTTAATTTATGAAATTAAATATTAGCATTTAAAATTAATATTTTTTTAAAAAAAATTTACACTACATAAATTATGAAAAATATTATCTTTTTTGCAATTATATTTAATTTACATGAATAACTTTATTGGGTTTTTCTATGATATACCCCTGTGTTTTTTAAAATTCTATAATGTACCCCTAATGGTTTTTTATTCTACACTGTACTCCTGTGTTTTTTAAGTTTTCTACATAGTACCCCTAGTGTGTATTAATGAAAAGGGTCATTAAACGTTTTTGAATTCCCATCCACCCCATCCCCTCCACCCTAGCCCCCTCCCCTTCCCCTCCCTCCCCTCCCCTCCACCGCCGCAGCCTCCCAACCCCTCCCCCCCGCCGGCCCGGACTCCCTCCCCGGCTCCTCCACCGCACCCCCTCCCCCCCGCCCCCCCCCTACCCCCTCCCCTTGGATTTCCCATGACCCCCCATCCTCCCCCTTGGATTTCCCGCACCCCCAACCCCTCCCATTCGATTTCCCACACGCCCCCCCACCCCCCCCTTCGATTTCCCGTTGCCCCAACCCCCTCCCCTTCGATTTCCCATGCCCCTACCCCCTCCCCTTCGATTTTTCGTTGCCCCCACCCCCTCCCCCGTTGAATCGGGGTGATTTTTATAACAACATTGGTGGTTGCAGTGGTCATGTAACAACCCTGAATTTCCATTTTCTTTAAAAACATAACAGAGTACAAAACATGGACAATTCAAGAGCTGTTATGCCGCGATTATTAAACAATTAATAACCGCAAGGCGAAAAATATTGCTACTAATACATAATCCATTATTCACTATTACAACTAAAAGGAAATGTAATTAATTAATACACTCCTATAACAAACTATAATTCTAAACTATTGCAGCGGAAGTCTTAACTTTAATAAATCTACATCTAGGTGAAGTCAACGCTCTCACCCCAATATAAGCTAGCACCATCAAGCCCTGCACATTGAAGACATGTAATATCAGCTAAAAGGCTGAGCAAGATTTCATACCAATAATCAACTTTGAGCTATCCAATGTGCAGGTGGAATACTTATATAGTATTCCACAAAATCATTTCACCTGTAAAACATTCAACTTGAATATAATAGACAACCTTCAATAATTCAAAGCCACTTTATTTTCTTTCTAAACCATTCTGTAAAACTTTCAAATATAACTCCTTTGAAATCTGTGAGTAGGAAGTAATAAAAATCCAATGAGCTAGCTAGGCTCACTAGATAAGGTAAACACCAAAGTCCCTAGTATGCGTACCCCTAACTTGATAACGTATCAAGAAGGAAGACGAATAGCAAGAGTATTGATCAATATACTCCCAACTACTAAAATAAATTGTTGAGACACTGTTAACTCAACATACTTTCATACTCGAGGAATACCGCTTACCGGCAACCCCACAATTTTATTAAAACTTAGTAACAATGAGGAACTTCCTCCTTTTAATAATCTCAAACTTGTCTCACGAGGAACTTCCTCCGTTTAATAATCACAACCTTGTCTCACGAGGAACTTCCTCCTTCTAATATAATTCTCTTAAATAATCTTATAAACTATTTTGATATAAATATCGTCAAAACAATTAAAAGCTCCATAATAGCATTGTAAAAACGATTCCAAACTTAATATAAATCACAAATCAATATGAAATACTTTCTGAAATAATCAGTACAAGCTTAGTATGAAATCTTACTTTACCAGCAACCACAGTCAATAAATCAATCTCAAGTCAAAAAGATTCCTCTATGAACCCGCAATCTACAATATAATAATAGTATAAGTCACTAGACTATACTTCACACAACTCATCTATAAATAACATAACATGGTTAATGAGTTTTGACTGGTTTCGTAAACGACTCAACTTATCTCAATTTATTTCAAAAGAGCACAAAAGTCACTAGGCCAAAAGTCAATGAAAGTCAACTACACAAACTAGTACTCATACTGTTTTAAGGATTAATCATATAACTTAGACAAAGAACTAACTATATACCAACAAAATCGCAAACAGGTATGTATAATATACAACTATCACTAATACTACATTTTATTTTATTTTAGTTTCCTATTAAAGTCTTATTATGACCATGATCAACCTAAGTCACAGACTAAACATGGTATAACAACAATAAGCTAAGTAAACTGCAAGAACTGCACTAATGTTGTAGCACCCAAAAATTTGGGACAGGGGATGTTTGGTCAGCAGCCAAACAAGTTCCTCCTCGGCTAATGACAACAAATGATATTCACCAACAATTTATTCTACAACAACTAAACATTACAACAATATACACAACAATGGCAAGATGGCAACTTAACACTTGACTACAATAAAACTCATATTAATTTCTCACAAATTTCGTTGTTCAGACAACTATAATATTGGACGAATAATTCGAACTAAACAACTAACAAATAATCCAACTAACAAGAATTTAGTAATAAATTTCGAAACTCATATTATTGTAAATTAAATCCAAAAATATGCTAGTTTAATCAAACTAAACCTCAAACCTGAACCAATTATACGAATTTCTCATAATAGCAATAACCCCCAATTTGATTTATTCAAGAACCCTAATTAACAAAAACCCCAAATTCAGATAATCAACCAAATACGAAATTAAAACTTAAGAATATAACTTACTTGATTAAGGAAAGTAATGAGGGTGAAATTACACTATAGAAGGACCCAAAAAGTGATCTTTAATCTGATTCTCGACATGGAACCTCCAACCCCAAAAAAAAACACAATCTTCCTTCGAACAAACCCACAAAACCGAAAAGTGTTGAAGAAGAATGGTGGTTGATGAGTGATGATAGTTGATCAAGAATTTAGTAGCTTTTAATGGTGATTGAAACGAGTTGAAGAAGAGGTAGAAGATGAAGAATATGAAGCTAGATGTCGTGGGTTGTGGGAGTTAGAAAGCAGTACACTGTACACCACTCTCCTTTTCTTTTCTTTAGTTTTTTTTTTCCCTCTTTATAATAGTTAGACAACTCTATTAGGGTGTTTAACCTAGGAAATTTAGGAGTTAGTTCTTTGACCACTTTTAAGATAAAGTCAAATGGAAAATAAAAATATATTTAATAGAATAATTTTTTTTATAAACTAAAATAATATAAATAATTGCTAAACAGGTCTAAAAATACGGGGTGTTACATGTCATGGTGGTTACGGTGGTGGAGGACTAGGCTGGCGGCGATCATGGTGGTTGCGGGGGTGGAGGGGAGGGGGTGGGGGGGCTGGCAGGTGGGAGGGTTAAGAGAGAAGTCCAGAAATGTAAATAGATAACGGTAAACGTTACGTTCGTTTAACGTAGGGGTACTATGTAGAAAACTTGAAAAACGCAGGGTACAGTGTACAATAAAAAAACATTATGGGTACATTATAGAATTTTAAAAAACACAGGGGTATATCATAAAAAAAAACACAGGGGTATATCATAAAAAAACCCAAACTTTATTTATATAATTTTGATCATAATATGAAATGAGGTTCATTTATTGCCATGGGGACCACCAAATAATAAAAAGTTGAATAGAGAGCTCTATAAAAAGTTTAATTGTTGTTGGGTGTTTTTAGACATAGTTTTTGAGAGTAACTTGAACAGAGAGAATAAATAAAAGATTGTGGAGAGCTAGTTGGAGAGTCATGTACCATTGTACATGCTCTAAGCGTATCTACCAAATCAAAACCCATGTTCTTGTTTTCTTGACTGTTAGCTACTTCTATAGTATAAGAAACGAGCTAACACTATACATCTTAGCTAAGATTTTATGGCCAATTAAAGTGTTTTCTTACAAAGTTACAACTTTTCATATATAGAAACTAGAAAGAGTTGAGATTGTTTTTTGGGTAGTTGAATCAAGGAGTAAAAATGGGTTCAATTGATCTTCAACAACCCCTTGTGGTGGGCCCCGAAACATCAACAATCTCCGATGACACTCGGTTGCAACAGTTGGGTTACAAGCAAGAGCTCAACCGTGGCCTCTCGTATGCTATTTACTATCTCTGTCTCTTTTTACTTTATTTTCTGTTTTTGCAAATTGCATTGGTAAAACATTCACTTCTGTTGAAATGACAAGTTTAGACAACATTTTGGTTATCTTAAATCTTAATGAAGGTATGTCATGTCAACTAAATGGAAGTCAATATTTGTTTGGAAAAATTGATTTTAATAATCCCATCTTTGACCGATCTGCTCAAAATAGTCCCAATTTTCGATAATCTCAAAATGATCCCACCTTAATACCTTATCTTCTTATATTAGTCCTTTTTACCTAAAACCTGTTGAACAGGTTAAATTCGATAAATTAAATCCCTTTTCCCTTTTTCCTTTTTTTACCATCTAACTCAACCCCCTCAAATATTCGAGTCTCTCTCTCTCCATAACTTGAATCCACCACCACACAAACCAACCGATCCACCCCACTGTCACCACCACTTGAAATCTCACGCAGCCACTCACTACCCCAGAACCTACACCACTCGCCCTAGAAACCCAAATCACCACCACAATGTCCTACTATACCCCACCAACTCAAAACCCGCCCCACAACCCCGATATCAACCAACCAATCGAACCCATTCACCGATCCCCAACACCACTATAACCAAAAATCAAACAATCAACCACCACCCGTTGACCGATCATCATTTTTCGGAGATGTGGGAGCTTATAGAACGAAAGAGTAAGAGAGGAAGAGGAAAGAGAAAGTGGACTATGTTGAATTTGACGATTGAAATGTAGAGCTTGAATTATGATCGTTTAATTTATAGATATGATTGTTAATGGTGATTTTCTTTTTGATAATTAAATGATGGTTAATGGTGATTGAACTGCCGATTACTGTTGGAGAGAGTGTGTGATTTATGCGCTTTCTCTTAGGGGTGGTGGTTGTGGTTGTGGTGGACTGGTGTTGGTGGGGAGTTTTGAAGTGGATGATGGTTCGAACTCCGGTGATCCGCCGACTGAATAGTGGTGGAATTTGTTTGTGGATAAGTGAGAGTGGCTCGGAGTTTTGGAAGGGTGGCAGAGAGAGACATAAGATATGTTTTTAGTAGGGGGCTGGTGGCTGGGTTGAGGTAGTCTGTTTTGGTGGAAGAGGAAGGGGATGGTGTGGCAGGGGATGGGTTCGGGAGAGGAAGAGGAAGAGGAAGAGGAAGAGGAAGGGGAGGGCTGCTTGTGGCAGGGGTGGTGCGGTGGTGGTTTGGAGGGTGGGGGAGGCTTTCGGTGGGTGGAGGGGTGCGTGGTAGTGGAAGGGGAGTGGTGCTTTAGTTTTTTAGCTAATCAAATAATTAAATTACATAATTAGGGTATTAAATAATTAAATTAGTTTTTAATTACATAATTAGAGTATAAAACCTGCATTTGCAGGTTGTCAACATGTAATGACCTATTTTGGGCAGATATGCCCTAAAGGTGGGCTTATTCTCATATTATGAAAAGTTGGGATTATTTTCAGAAGACCGTGTAAAGGTGGGATTATTCCTATCAATTAATCCTATTTGTTTTAGGCTTACATTTCTGGATGAAATCGAGTAGTTTAACTCACAATATTTGTTATGTGTGTTTGTAAACCTGAGGTGATATTCTTTCTATTTTAGCAATCAAGATGTGAACTTTCCTTTTTCTAGTTTGATGATCGTATCTGTAATGTTGGAATTACAAATATGAACAACTTGGTAGAATCCCTGTAAATATGATTGGTTGAATATATAGTCGACTTTGATTCGTTCCCTTGTCCCCGAACTTAGATAAGCTTGTTCACTAATCACTCTGCTTCATATTTGAAGTTTATGTCATGTATAAACCCGGGATATAACCACGTATAGCATTAATTTCATCTTTGTAATAGTAGATATCTCATAATTCCACTTATCAAACTGAAATTGAGGATTAACAGTACTAAGGGACTGTTTGGTTTTTTATTTATTTATTAGTGTTAAAAACGGAAACAAGAAACCCTTTCTGTTACATGTTGTTTGGTATGACCGTATGAGGGTTGCCACCTAGTTATTACCCTCTTCAACCTTTTGGTAATAGATTACATTACCCTCCTCAATCCTACATTTATATGTTTTTCCTTTCCGTAGTGGAACTATAACAAATGATGAAGGTAGTGATTACTGTTAACGTTTCTCTCTTTCATTTGATTTTATTCCCTTCCCATTCCATGATCTGAACCAATCATGTCCTAAGAGCCTAAGAGTCCTCAAACATTATGGGTAAAATTGTACATCATTTTCAAGTGAAGTAGTCAATTAAATGTTTGTTCATGTTTAATGGATGTTCAAATTACCTATTTTGGTAATTTTTGAATAATCTGTATGTCAGCATTTTGGCTTCGCAAGGTATATCAGTAGCAGCAGTTGATTGTCACTTGGATTTCTTGTATGGTTATGCAGGGCAATAGCCAATTTTGCAGTGACGTTCTCCATCATATCAGTGTTAACAGGTTTAACAACAATGTTTAATATGGGGCTAACTTATGGTGGACCTGTAACTATGGTGTATGGCTGGCCCATTGTTGGTTTTATGACTATGATGGTGGGCTTATCCATGGCCGAGATATGCTCTGCCTTCCCAACTTCAGGTGGCCTGTATTTTTGGAGCGCTAGACTTTGTGGGAATCGTTGGGGCGCCTTTGCTTCATGGCTCACTGGCTGGTATGTCTTCCAAATGATTCCTCACCCCCTTTAGTTAGCGATTCAGTTTTTCTTTTCGGGTACACCTTGAATCTGCAATGACAAAGTAACCTAAAGACCCAAGGCCGTCTTATAAGGTGTCGAAATGACACACCACAAAGGGACCCCAAAAGAGGAGGGCGCCAAATTTTATAAGTAGTCCAAACAGAAAAACAGAACTTTCTTTTATGTCTAATCTCACAGGGCTGGTAAACATTAATTAGTGCTTTTGATTGAGAAATTTGCCATGAATTTATCATAACATGTTTTCATTATGAGGTGCCATTTTTCATTGCTGTGGGCCCAGTTATTATCATTATCATAGGGCCAGCACAATTTTAGTGACGGCCCTGCTAAAACCACAAGTTTTGTCTAGAAAAAGTATTAACAGTTGACAAGTTAAATCTACTGTCTTTCCAACACTGATAGGCCTTTGTTTCTCACTTTCATACTTCTTACTCCAATGATTACTCAATATAGTAAACAGATGTTTATCTTCACTTTTGCAGGTTCAATATAGTTGGTCAGGTAATACAGATATATGTTCTCTAAATAGAAAGTTCCTTTCGCTAAGAAGAGGTTCATTTAAAACCATGTATGCATGATTGGCAGTGGGCTGTTACAACCAGTGTGGATTTCTCTCTGGCACAGCTGATTCAAGTGATTATTCTACTCAGCACAGGTGGGAAAAATGGTGGTGGTTATGAGGCATCCAAGTATATTGTTATGGGCCTCCATGGCGGTCTACTTCTTATACATGCACTCCTGAATAGTCTTCCTATTTCATGCTTGTCCTTCTTGGGACAGATTGCTGCAGCATGGAATGTAGCAGGTAATTTGTAACTTACTGGCTTGATCTATTGATACTTGTGGATCTTTTTTCAATAAAATCTGTATCTAATTTTTTTATAGCTAATAATTGATCTAATCGTAGTGTTCTTTTAGGTGTCTTTGTGCTTATGATTCTCGTCCCCCTTGTTGCTAAGGAAAGGGCCAGTGCTGAGTTTGTTTTCACTCATTTCAACACGGATAATGGCGAAGGGATCAAGAGTATGATTTACATCTTTGTTCTTGGACTTCTAATGAGCCAATATACCATCCTAGGCTATGATGCATCTGCTCACATGGTAAGGATCCTTGAGAAAATTGCTCACTAAGCAACTCGTAAATCATTGTAGTGTCTAGGATGCTTCATTTCTGTCAATATATTTTACCATGTAATAGTAGTAGAATTCAGATAGGAGTTAAGATGGATGATCCAGCAATTATTCTGGAAAAGATAAACACTACTTTCGTTTCATGAAATTAATCCTTGTTTTTTGTGCTATTTGCTGAATAACTTTCAATGACAGACTGAGGAAACGAAGAATGCAGACAAGAATGGACCCAAAGGAATTATCAGCGCCATTGTTATATCAATAATTGTTGGTTGGGGTTACATTGTCGGCATCAGCTTTGCAGTCACCGACATTCCTTACCTGTTGAGTAGTGAAAATGATGCTGGTGGTTATGCTATAGCAGAAATATTTTACCTAGCATTCAAGAGTAGATATGGGAATGGGACTGGTGGAATTGTGTGCTTGTGCATTGTTGCCGTGGCCGTGTTTTTCTGTGGCATGAGTTCAATGACCAGCAATTCTAGGTAAACCTTTTCCCTTCTATCTATAATTAAAGTTCTTGAAAGATCTGATCATCTTTGCCCTGGCCCAGTTCCCAAGACTTTTTGAGCTTTGGAATTGGACATGACTATTGGGCTCAAAATAGGCTTTCCTTCTTTAACAGTCCGCCTGGCTGTGGCCAGCCTCGATAAGCTCTACTTCTATATTGTCTTCTGTGTCCTTTGTAATCTAGCTTAAGGAAGTGCGTAACCTTTATACACCATTTCTTAACTAGGATGGCTTATGCATTCTCAAGAGATGGTGCTATGCCTTTTTCATCAGTTTGGCAAAATGTGAACAAGCAAGAAATTCCTATCAATGCAGTATGGGTGTCTGCTTTCATCTCCTTTTGCATGGCACTAACGGTATGCTTATCTTCTGGTCATAAGTTCACTGTTCACATCCCATGAACCATGAAATTTAAACTAGTATTTGACATCGTGTTCGTGCTCATCCTTTCTCCTCTTGCAGTCTCTTGGAAGCTTTGTAGCATTCGAAGCCATGGTATCGATAGCGACCATTGGGCTATACATATCATATGCCTTGCCAATATTCTTCAGAGTGACGGTGGCTCGAAAATCTTTTGTCCCTGGACCATTCAATTTAGGCCAATATGGGATTCTAGTTGGTTGGATTGCTGTGGCTTGGGTGATCACCATCTCACTCCTATTCTCACTCCCTGTTGCCTTTCCCATCAACACTGAGACTCTCAATTACACACCTATTGCAGTTGGAGGTCTTTTGATTCTTACAACTTCTTCTTGGTTTTTTAGTGCTAGATATTGGTTCAAAGGTCCTCATAAAAATGTAGGTGTTTGAGCTATCAAATATGGACCATTTAAAAAAAAAAGTTCAACATAGACACATTATTCATGTACAATTACAAGGCAATCATTTGAAATAAGCAAGCCGAGATTTGAATTTCGTAATAGTCAGTACTTAAAAAGTAGAGTGGTAAGAATTTTGTGATATAAATATTAATCATTGTCTTCTCTCTTTTGTTTGTTTATTATTTTTTAATAGCCATTCGCCTCCCTAAAAATTACTATTTCCTACCTTTATCCATGATACTCCTTAATTACTATTGATGATACAAAGGTATATGAAGTTTAGATGTGAACATGAATAAAAGTTTGAACTATATATTTTGAATTGTGCCATGACAAGAATCATTACCTTGAATACGATGTTTGGTGCGATCATTATTTACTTTCTAATGTCGGGTTCTTCTCCCAACACTTGGAAGACAAAGAGGCAAACCACTGTTTTTCGTGCAATGACTTATACTTGTTCTGAGATCAAGCGGATTCAATATTTTATTTCTTCTCTTGGTGTGTTCAATCACCAACCATTCTGGTTATTGTGTGACAACCAGACGACCCTTCTCATTGCTGCCCATCCTGTTTTTGATTAACGCTCCAAGTACATTGAGATCGATCACCATTTTGTATGTGAGCGATCTCCTTAATGGTACTATTAATTATCACTTATCAAGGAACAATTAGCTGACATGTTTACTAAAGCTCTTGGTGCTCCTGCGTTCGCGTATATTAGATATATCTAAGTTGGATATTCGCGATTTCCGCACTACAACTTGATGGGGAGTATTGGGTGCAACAATTCTATTTATATAATGCAATTTTATAATAACCTAGGATATCACTAAGTAGTTTCCTTATAGTAGTTAATCATATTCTTGTTCAGAAATTCTTGTGTGCAACTGTTACACTATACCTTGTGGTGTAACACCTTCATTTACACGTGTGAAACAACCCCTCTCTTCCCCTTTATCTCTCACTCTTCCTCTTCATCGATCTCCTCCATAACTAACACCCTCTTCCGCGATCTTCACCATCACAATCACCCCCTTCCATTTTCTCTCTCCTCCAACTTCGGCCCATATCCACTCTCTCTCCTCCCAAACCTTTATCGCGCGCAAACCCTAGAATCCCTACGCTAATCCACAAATCTTATGAACAAATCAACTAAAGTTTCGAAAAATCCAAATAGAGAAGCCAAAACAATCTTCAATTGCGAAGAACAACAAATTGCAAGGAATGAAGGAAATTTCCAATCGTTAAGAACAGCAAAATCGCTAATCCTTCCTCTTACAAATCACAAACATCATTAGATTACTGTAATCCATCCTCTTGCACAAAGACCTCAGAACCTCCAACAAAGGTGTGGATTTGTTGACAGGTTTCTAGAGTTCGGCAATGGCGGATCTCTTGGATTTAACTTCAGAAAAGAGAGAAAGTAGTCAGTGAGGAAAAGAAACCTTGCATTGATGGAGGTCGTCGAGGGACTTGTGGTGGAGTGAACAGAGCGATTATAGTTTGGAATCTAGGGTTAGGGTTTTGGAATTGATGGATTGTTGGAGAGTCGCGAAATGAGAAGTTAGGGTTTTGTAAAGGTCGGTGCATTTGGAGAAGAGATTTTTTTGAGCTTCAAGATTCTCGAAGAGGTTGTGGACTTTGGAAATGGTGATTACCTTCGTTGTCGCTATTGATTTGTATGGGAGTTGAGAAATGATACGAGGAAAGAAGGTGATGAACAAGGAGGAGATAGAATATTGATTGTCGAGGATGATCTGTGTAGAAGATGAAATTTAATTGAATAAATGGTAAGGCAGGTACGATACATTTCTTAAAGATGATAAAAAATTAATATAATAATGACACAAGTTTCTTAAAAAATGATATACATGGGTTGAAAATGATATAAAACAAAGTATAAAGATACACATTTGGTAAAAAATGATACTCCCTTTATATTTTTTTTATCTTTCTCACTTGAAATCTTGACATTATTCACAGTTAGAGAGAATCTTTTAAATTATTCTAAAAATATAAGAAAAATATAGTCACGTGAGATCTTGTTTGATTCGTCTCAATGAGTACTTTGTTAATATTCATCCGTTATATTTTTTATTAATATGTAGAGAAAGATATTTAAGGACAAAGAAGTGCATTGACAAATGCGCACAATGAAAGTAGGAAAGATAAAAAAAAAATACGAAGGGAGTACATATTTGGTGAAAAATGATACTAAAATCAACAAATATGAAAATAGGGAATCAAAATTATACTAGTTTGTTAAAAAATGACACAAAATCATTTATATTATAAATTATATAGATTTGTGTAATAATAAGTTAATAACAATGTATATAAAGGGTTGACAAATGATAATAAAATAGGGGAAAATGGTACAAGTTTGCTGAAAAATGACACAAAAATGAGTAATAATAATATCATTTCTCTTATAAACGATATCAGTTTGTGTAATAATGACAATGTATATGAAGAGTTGGCAAATGATAAATAATAGGGGAAAATGATACAAGTTTGCTGAAAAATGACATAAAAATTGAGTAATTATGATATCATTTTGTGTAATAATTAAAGGTATATATATAAAGTGTTGAAAAATGATAATGAAATAGGGAAAAACTTAGAAATTTGCTGAAAACACAAAAGTAAATAATAACGATATCAGTTTGTTTAATAATTAGATAAGGTATATAACGAGTTGAAAATCATAATGAAATAGGGAAAATGACATGAAACAACTCCAAGATGATACAAATTTGTTGAAAAATGACATATAACTTAGTATTAATGACATGTAAGAGTTTTACAAATGACATGAAACGAATTTAAAAAAATGACAAGAAGCAAAATTTTAAAAAATGACATGAGACAGCTCAAAAATGATATGAAATATGCCAATATTAATGACATGAAATAGTTTTATAATGACATGAAATACTAATATTAGTTTACACATGTGAGATGTTGTTACAAAATAAGTTATGGTGTAACATGTTATACCCAAGATACACGCATTCTTGTTAGGCTTATTTTCTTATTGATATTCATGTACTCTCTAACTCAATAACACATCAT